>NW_021028003.1:69310-80059 GCF_004153795.1 Camellia sinensis
ATATGTGGCCTTTGGCACGAGTCATGAGTTTTCTAAATTTTTCAAAAATATTTAGGTGGCAACTCTGTATCTGGCAAAGCAGTCTATTTTTGACAATTTGATTCAAAATCGATTTTCCAAAAGATTTGTTGGATTTGGACTCTTTGGTGTTTATCTATTTCATATTGCACTTGTGAGATTAGATTCAGAACTGCGAGAGTCTGATACTGTAGGGCTTATTCGTCTTCCGAAAGGGAGCACGAAAAGTCGAGCTACAGCTGATTTGTTTACAAAGCCCTTGTCTATATCTCGATTTCAATATCTTAAAAACAAGCTTATCGTGTGTGATCACCTCATCAACTTGCAGAGGAATGTTGAGGATGCTAATTCTCAAGCATCAGCAGGATTAGCTAAAGTCATAAGAGAATTAGCTCTAGCATCAACAGCTACAGTTATCTCATCATCAGCTCCATCTGTGTCCACCTCATCAAGAATAGTTACTAGTTAGTTAGGCATACCAGTTAGAGCTCGTGTTATTAATATGGGTTAGTTGTAACAGATTTGTATATATATATATATAGGAGTGTGTTATAAATATTTTGTAATCAAGAGAGATGGAATACAATTGAGTCTTTCATCAGATTTATGTGAGATGATGGTATAGTTATGTGGATATATGGGGAATGAAAAATGTTATGTATCATAGAATTGTGTCTCAAATGCTTATGGTCTATAAATGAACATTTTTGAACAATTTCTTACTCTTTTTTTCATTATTATTATTTTTTTATTTTGAGTCCTTAATATTGTTGATGGGAATATAAGGGTACGCTTTAAGCTTTGAAATTGACATGTGGAGCATCTACATAGAGCCAAGCATAACAAAAGTTGTGATAGATTCCCAGCTTCTGGTTCAAATTTTGAAGTGTTAGGGTGGAGAAGAACAACCCCATGAGGGCCTTAATCTAAGATTGCATGATGATCATCAAGTAAATTCGATGCTCCATGTTTATGAATTTAGACAAAGGCAACACCTATGTAGATCAACTTGCTAACCAAGGTGCCAAGCAACCTCATATTATTTTTCAAGTAGAGAGGAACCCTCGTTGGAGCTGATTAAGCTTCTATTAGCTGATGTGGCTAATGTGGCCTTTGTTAGATCTTAG
Source organism: Camellia sinensis (assembly GCF_004153795.1). Lineage (NCBI taxonomy): Eukaryota > Viridiplantae > Streptophyta > Magnoliopsida > Ericales > Theaceae > Camellia > Camellia sinensis. The sequence goes on from NW_021028003.1 coordinate 70,456, forward strand.
TGTTCATAAGGAAAACAGTCTATAGTCTACAAAGAAGAGAATTAGTGTAGCATAAGAACCATACTCCTAAGATGTACTGTAGTAGTTCCCTTGTAACTAGATTCCATTATTTAGTTAGATGAGTAGTTAGGTTGTTAGTATGCAGTTAGTTTGTTTTGCAATACAAGTTATATATATATACATATATCAGTTGCTATGTAATGATAATTCATTGAATAAAATCAATCTTTCTTTTCACCATGGTATCAGAGCATAGTTAAGCTCTAACGAGCGATCAACTATGGTGTCTTCAACAATGGAGTCATGCTATCAAATTTATTCATATGGTTTACTAGTAGTCGAGCTTAGTAATTGCATATTGCATGTGTTGCATTAGTCATATTACATAGTTGGGGATCATGCATTTTTCTAACTCGTTTCTCTTTTGGCTTGGAGTACTAGGTGAGCCTTTACTCGCTTTAACATATTGCATACGTGTTATTGTTGCCATGTTTAGCATGCTTACTATGAGGCTAAGTGCTTAAATGATAAACTATTTGAATGCCTGTGGATGAAGGCTTTTTGCTTGAATTTGAATAATTTGAGTAATGTTAATATGTGATCACTTTTTCAAGTGGTACATATTCGAAACAATTTTCAAAACAAACATGAATCGAAAAGTTCCAATTCTTGCAATTTAGCTTATACTTGTGTGTGTGCGCATCGCATAGTAATGCTAGCCTAACAAATCGGAACAAGAGCATATAATGTAAATAAAATTCATATCATGATTAGCAGAGGTCGATCTTTGATCGGGTGAGCAGGAGTACTCAAATCATGGCCTTCCCCTCTCGTACCTAAATTCCCGAGCCGAGATAATCTTGGTGATGACGGACACGTGGCCTTTGGCACGAGTCATGAGTTTTCTAAATTTTTCAAAAATATTTAGGTGGCAACTCTGTATCTGGCAAAGCAGTCTATTTTTGACAATTTGATTCAAAATCGATTTTCCAAAAGATTTGTTGGATTTGGACTCTTTGGTGTTTATCTATTTCATATTGCACTTGTGAGATTAGATTCAGAACTGCGAGAGTCTGATACTGTAGGGCTTATTCGTCTTCCGAAAGGGAGCACGAAAAGTCGAGCTACAGCTGATTTGTTTACAAAGCCCTTGTCTATATCTCGATTTCAATATCTTAAAAACAAGCTTATCGTGTGTGATCACCTCATCAACTTGCAGAGGAATGTTGAGGATGCTAATTCTCAAGCATCAGCAGGATTAGCTAAAGTTATAAGAGAATTAGCTCTAGCATCAACAGCTACAGTTATGTCATCATCAGCTCCATCTGTGTCCACCTCATCAAGAATAGTTACTAGTTAGTTAGGCATACCAGTTAGAGCTTGTGTTATTAATGTGGGTTAGTTGTAACAGATTTGTATATATATATATATAGGAGTGTGTTATAAATATTTTGTAATCAAGAGAGATGGAATACAATTGAGTCTTTCATCAGATTTATGTGAGATGATGGTATAGTTATGTGGATATATGGGGAATGAAAAATGTTATGTATCATAGAATTGTGTCTCAAATGCTTATGGTCTATAAATGAACATTTTTGAACAATTTCTTACTCTTTTTTTCATTATTATTATTTTTTTATTTTGAGTCCTTAATATTGTTGATGGGAATATAAGGGTACGCTTTAAGCTTTGAAATTGACATGTGGAGCATCTACATAGAGCCAAGCATAACAAAAGTTGTGATAGATTCCCAGCTTCTGGTTCAAATTTTGAAGTGTTAGGGTGGAGAAGAATAACCCCATGAGGGCCTTAATCTAAGATTGCATGATGATCATTAAGTAAATTCGATGCTCCATGTTTATGAATTTAGACAAAGGCAACACCTATGTAGATCAACTTGCTAACCAAGGTGCCAAGCAACCTCATATTATTTTTCAAGTAGAGAGGAACCCTCATTGGAGCTAATTGAGCTTCTACTAGCTGATGTGGCCAATGTGGCCTTTGTTAGATCTTAGCGTTCATAAGGAAAACAGTCTATAGTCTACAAAGAAGAGAATTAGTGTAGCATAAGAACCATACTCCTAAGATGTATTGTAGTAGTTCCCTTGTAACTAGATTCCATTATTTAGTTAGATGAGTAGTTAGGTTGTTAGTATGCAGTTAGTTTGTTTTGCAATACAAGTTATATATATATATACATATATCAGTTGCTATGTAATGATAATTCATTGAATGAAATCAATCTTTCTTTTCATCATGGTATCAAAGCACAGTTAAGCTCTAACGAGCGATCAACTATGGTGTCTTCAACAATGGAGTCTTCATCTCCATCATCGATCTCAAATCTAAATTCGTTTGCTACAATCAAACTCGACTGTACAAATTTCATAGTTTGGAATAATCAACTCTAGAACATCCTTCGTGCTAATGATTTACTAAAATTTCTTGGTGGATCATATGATATGAAATTCATCAGGTGTGCTACTAAAATTTCTTAAGGGATCATAAGCTAAGTTTAATTTTGAAGAAATGAAAATCAATGGAGTCATATCTCAGTCAAATCATGGATTTGGTTAATCAATTGCATATAGCATCATCTACAATTGATAATGAAGACATGGTGCTCATCACTTTGACTGGCCTCCCTGCTCAGTATAATGCTCTCAAGATTGTAATTAGGGCTCAATCTGAGTTTATTTCTATGGAAGATCACATTACTAATTATGTTCATCAGTTGAATTCCTATCAGCCTTATATTGGCACTAACCAAGAACTATTAGTAATGGTTCCTCTATTTATATCCAGCATACAGGTAAAGGTTTATTGTCAACTCCTCATCATTCCTTTCAATTAGAACATGTCTTACACGTGCCATCTAACTCTTACAATCTGATCTATGTTCAAAAATTGGCTAAAGATAATAATTGTTCTGTGATATTAGATGATACTTCCTTCTTTATTTAGGACAACCACAGCAAGGCTATTCTGCATAGAGGTGTTCATGCTCATGGTCTTTATCATTTTCTACATCATCCATCATCCATTTTACATGCTTGGCATCACTCTATTGCATCTGCTTCTTATAAAATTTCATGTTCTTAGGAAGCATTTGCATGTGTCTATAAATTATGATTTCATTTCTTGTAGTGATTGCTCTGTTACAAAATGTCATCGATTACCCTTTAAACTTTCTAATTCTACAGTAAATGGTCCCTTGGCTTTAATTCACACTAATGTTTGGGACCCCTTTTTTTCTTCTAATTCTTCTTACAAATTTTGTGTTGTTTGTTGATGATTTTAGTCATTTTACATGGCTTTATCCTTTCTCTTATAAAAGTAAAGTTTGTTCCAAATTTAAAGAATTCAAAATGTTTGCTAAAAGACAATTTGGTTATCCTCTCAAAGTCTTAAGGTCTGATGGTGGTGGTGAATTTATTAATTCTTCCATGCAATCCTTTATGCACACTACTGGTATTCATCATCAATTTTCATGCCCCTATACTTCTCAAAATGGAGTAGCAGAGAGAAGAAAAAATTGCCAATCGTTAAGATTGCCATTTCACTTTTGCATCATTCTTCTCTCCCTTTATCTTATTGGTTTGAAGCTATTGCCACTGCCACTTACCTCATCAATCAAATGCCTAGTGTCTCTTTGTCTAATTCGTCTCCTTATGAGGTTCTTTATCACCATCCACTTGATTATGCTCATCTAAAAGTCTTTGGGTGTCTTTGTTTTCCTTGGCTCAAACCTCATGCTCCTCACAAATTAGCTTCCAAATCTAATTCTTGTGTCTTTTTTAGGGTATCAACCTTCAGCTAAAGGTTACAGGTGTTGAATCTTCTTACAGGCAAGGTCATTATCTCCAGATATGTTAAGTTCCAAGAAAATGAATTCACTTTTTCTTCTTCTTCTTTACAACCTCAACCAGTTTCTCTTTCTCAAATTCAATCTTTCTTTTGGTCCACCCCCCCTTAGTTTCCTTCATCAGCATGTTCTTCAGCTTCTATATCTGTTCTGCCACTTGCTATGCCTGTCTCTTTCTCTCAATTGCAATCTCCAAATATTTAATTTGGGTCCTTACCTCAGTTTATGTCCCAATTTCCGCAGTCTGGGCCATTACCTTAATCCAGGCCTCTATTACCACAACCTAAGTCATTGTCCCATATGTCCAAGCCACAGTTTACATCCCGTCTCCTGATCCTCTGCAACCTATGTTTGAGCCACTGCAGCCTGTCTCTAAGCCATTACAACCTATATTTGAGTTAATACAACCTATGTTTGAGTCAATCCAGCCTATCTCTATGCCCCCATAGTCCATATTTACCCAATTACAACCTGTGTCTGAGCCAATCCCCATTAATTCTCCCTTATTTGTGTTGTCTCTACCTCCTCCTACTACCAATATTTATCTTATGAAGACTAGATGTAAAACCAGACATGTTTGCCTAGCTGCTACACTTGTTTATGATGGTAATTTTGAGCCCCTCTCCTATAAAGCAGCTTTGACTTCTCCCATTCGGTTTCAAGCTATGCTCGATGAATACAATGCTCTTTAACAACAAGAGACTTGGTCCTTGGTTTCTTTTCCCCCATCCAAACAAGCCATAAGATGCAAATGGGTTTTCAAGCTTAAAAGAGCATCAGATGGGACCGTTGCTAGGCATAAGGCCAGGTTCGTTACCAAAGGATTTCTTTAACAACATGACATTGATTTTCAAGATACCTTTAGTCCTGTAGACAAGCAACCCACCATTCGAATTCTCTTGTGTCTAAAATTACATCATCATTGGCCCATCAAACAACTTGACATTTCCAATGCTTTTATTCATGGCAAATTGGAAGAAGAAGTTTATATGGAGCAACCACCTGGGTTTATTGATCCTTCACACCGGCCCATATGGTTTCCAAGTTACACAAAGCTCTATATGGTTTGAAGTAAGCTCCATGAGCTTGGTATTCTACCTTTAGTTCTTTTCTTCTTTCTCAAGGATTCACACATAGTCTATGTGATTCTTCTCTCTTTATGCATAAAACTTCTTCATCCCTTACCTACCTTCTCATTTGATGATATTATCCTCACAGGCACTGATCCTTCCTATATTCAACAACTTCTATCGCATATGCACCTTGTTTTTTCTATGACAGAGCTTTGTAACATCTCTTATTTTCTTGGTATCTCAGTCCAACCAACATCGATTGGTTTTTTCCTTTCTAAGCACAAGTATGTTACAAACTTGCTTGCCAAATCAAGAATGATTGATTCCAAACCCTGTGCCACTCCAGTTTCTATTGATGATTCATTTCCTTGTACATAATCATTTCTCTGTAGAAGTATTATAGGTGCCCTTTAATACCTTACTATCACAAGACCTGAGCTCTTTTTTGCTATTAACTAAGCATGCCAACACATGCACTCTCTCACTATAGGCCATTTTGCAGCAATTAAGAGGATCTTAAGATATGTTAAAGGTACTTTCAATCATGGTCTTCATTTCACATCTAGTTTATTTCATTTTCATGCCTACATCGATTCCAACTAGGCTGGAGATCCTAATGATAGATGATCTACTTCTAGTTATTGTGCTTTCTTAAGCTCCAACCTCATCTCTTGGTCCTCCAAGAAGCAATCCACTATTAATCAATCATCCACAAAGGCAGAATATCAATCCCTTGCTCACAGTGCAACTAAGGTTACTTTGTTATAAATGTTGGTCAACGATTTTAATATTCCTCAATTTTCTGCTCCAGTTATTTGGTGTGACGATCAATCTTCTTTCTCTCTGCTAATCCCATATTCACAGTCGCTCCAAGCACATTGAGGTGGATTGCCATTTTGTTAGGGAGAATGTTGCTACAAATAAAATTCATCTCAAATATATTCCCACAGTTGATCAATTGGCTAACTGTAGACGGGCTCCCGGGAACTCTCCGATATCCGCGCTCGTGAGGGGGGCGCGAATCTCGTTTTGTTCTGAGCTTCTACTACAGTTCGGACTCAATGTCATGGTTCTGAATCTAATCTCGCAAAGTGCAATGCAAGACCGACAAATCACCAAAGAGTCCAAATCCGGCAAATCGTTTTGGAAAACTGATTTTTGTAAAGAAGTGTCAAACATGGACTGCTTTTCCAGATACAGAGTCAGCACCTAAATATTTTGTTTTGGGGGAATTTAGGAAACCCTGACTCGTGCCTAAGGCCACGCGTCCGTCATCACCAAAGTTGCCTTGGCTCAGGAACTTGGGTACGAGAGGGGAAGGTCATGCAATCAGCACCCCCGCTCACCCGATCAAAGGATCAGCCTGTACTAAGCATGATATCTTGTTTGTGAAAACACATGTGCTCTTATTCTGGTTAATTAGCTAATCTTACTACGTGATGCGCACAACATACAAGTATAGACTAGATCGCCTAATTTGGAACAAAACATTGCATATTTGTTTGTTTGAAAACGGTTTGAAGTTTGCTACTCACAAGTAGGCTAAATCGAGGATTTCAATGAATTGCCCCAATTTAAGTAATCCAACCTTCACACACAGGCATTCAGGCAGTTAAACACTTAAGCAGTTAGCCTTATGGCAAGCATGCTATACATTGCAATCAATAACACACATGCCAGGATGCTAAAGCATAAACACTTACAGTGTACTCCGAGCCAAAACAATAGCTAGTTAGTAATCAATGCATGATCCTAGCTATGTTAAGATGGCTAATGCAACTAGAAATAGGCTCGGCTATTCTAAAATGGCATGTAAATGCTGCACTTGATACATGTATTCAAATTGGAATTGAAATACAATACAGTTAGTATGATGCGCCGAGCCCGGTGCATGCAAGACAAATAAATGGATGCACACATGTAAAGCATAAGGTATGCTAATTGAAATATGCCCTAAAACTAACCACTGAAAGCAGATAAGTAAAAGGGAGAAAGAAATGGGGGTTGGAAGACATGCACACACGCATGCACACTTATTACAAAGTTCACCCTCTCGACGGAAGGTCCGAATGAATAATACAAACCAACTAACTAACTAACTAACAAGCTAATTAATTATTACACAACCAAATTGAATAACTGGGTATAACTAATTATTACAAAACTTTGACTAATCAACAAATTAATTAAGTTACAAAACCGAATGCTAATTAACAAATAAAGCATTAAGTCAGGTTGCCTCAGCTCTGTTTGAAGAAGAAAAGGATGCATGCTCGCACTCGGTTTCTCGCCTTGGAACACCTTCCGGTTGCTCTCTTGAGGCTCTGTCTGCAGGGTTTCCTTGAGAATTAGCTGCTGGATCTTACCAAAACACTACTGAGGACTGCACCAGTGGCCTGTCGGCCATGAGGGGCTGCTGCCAACCAAGAGTGTACACTGCCTGCCATTGGTGAAGAGCTGCAGGCCAACAACAAGAGAGTGCCGACCACTGGTGTGTTATGACACCAAGTTGCAACAGAGCACAAAATAGAGAAAATTGAGGGTTCCCCAAAGGTATGTACGCACTATGCCACTCCATATCACCTCAAAACATCAATGGAGAGGCACCGTTGGATCCAAAACCATCAATCACGCATCTCGATGCATGATGGCCAAAGATCCAACTTGTACAAATTTCAATAAATGCATGACAAATAAGACACTTAGACCATCCCCTTATCATGAGGAATCAAAGGCGATGGAGACCAAGGATGATTGGCTCACTTCATCACTTTAAGTATGAAATGAACCAATCTTGCTCGTGTTTAATATGACATCCGATTGAACACAATGCAAAACATGCAAATAACATGAACAACCTAACAAGGCTAATGGCATGCACAATGCACAATGCTAAGAACAACAACTAGCATACACAATGCTAAATGACAACTAGCATATGCAATGCAATGATCATGGCATACACAAATGCAATGAACTATATTGCATACACAATGCAATGGACTACATGGCATACACAATGCTCAATGGACTACATGGCATACACAATGCTCAATAGACTTAAAACAAAATGGGTAGACCTCAGCCATGTCCAAATTAGTGGCCATAACACCAAAACAATGGCACCAAAAGACAAGGCATGCATGCACAATGCATTGGCCAATCAGCAAGACCTAAGAGCACAACCCTTAAGAAGGCTCAAGGAGTGACAAATATGGAAGTGTAACAACACTAAATGCATTGAAATTAAGTAAGAAATGATGCCAAATCATTCAAACAAACACAAATATAGCATGCCAAGGTCCTAAAGCATGAAGGCTAATAAAGAGGACTGCAAAGGAGGCATGCAATACATGGCACAAATGCATGAACTAAGCATGGACAGAGCTCAAGTAGGTCTTAACAAAGACCAACATATGCTGAGATGAGGGCTCGAATACCTAGGCAAGATGGCATACATGCGAGGTCCTAAGCTAGGCAACAATGCACAATCCTTCAAGGCATTCAAAGCATGAAAGAAGTAGGAGCATGACAATGCTAAAAGCTCTGAAATGTCATATTAAGTGATGCCAAATCATGTACACAACACAAAAGAAGCATGCTATGGTGCCCGAAGCTTGAAGCTAGCATAGGCACTTGTACTACAATTATGCAAAACATGAAGCATGTGATTAAGGCAACCCAAAACAGTCTTAGAATGTGTTAAAATGAGTCTAAAACATACATGAAAGGAAGCCAAAATGTGCTAGCATGAAGGGCATAAGGCATGGTGAATGCAAGGCAAATAAGGTGGTTTACACTACACCTATTAAGACCAAGCATGGAATGACTTAAGCAACAAAAATCAGAGTTATATCATGGCATAATAACCCCAAAAACACATTGAAATGATGGTTCGCAAGCTAAGGCATGAAGGCATACGCAACAGTTCATGTTAAGACGTAAAGGGGGAAACCCTCCAACGCATTGAATGAGTGATAAATTCAAGTGCATGACCATGAAACATGGACTGAAATCACATAATAAATGATGCCAAATCATTCGAATAGTCCAAGTAATGCATGCTAGTGGACTTGATGCACAAAGCTAACAAGGTAGAATGAACCAAAGCTATACAAAGCAAGGCATGCATGGTCAAAACAATCCAAATCAAAGCTAAGGCATGTTAAAACATGGACAAAAGCTTCATGAAGTTAAGCCAAAAGCATGCTAAAATGACATGTCAAAGCATGATGCATGTTAGGCTATTCCATTGAAATGCACTACAAGTGCATGGAGAATGCAAGGAACTATCAAACCAAGCCAAAATAGATCTAAGGCATGTTAAAAAAACACCAAAAACCTACTGAGATAGACCCAAAACATGCTAGAAATACATGCTACTTCATGAAGCACACAAGACTAGTTTGTATGATTTACACTACAAGTGCATTAGGCATGCATGGAGTGACAAAACCAAGCAAAAAAATTGGCATGCCATAGGAAAATAACCACAAATACATCCTAAGATATGGCTAACATAAACTTAACAAACATGCTCACACATGAGGCATATGAAGCAAGTATTGAAGACACAAGGAGAGTGGATGACCCTCTCCTATTTAGGACCTCAAAAAATCACTTCCACCACTGAAATTCCTCTGAGTTTCAGTGGTGAGAAGGC
>NW_021028003.1:82573-94651 GCF_004153795.1 Camellia sinensis
ACGTTTCAATTTTTGAGATATTATACCATAAAACTCAAAACTTAAACTACACATTTGTGTGACAAAAATAAATTAGTGGGATAAACATATGATTTTCCCTTTTTAACTCTTTTTCTCCATCATTGCTAGTAACTTACAAGCAACTTGTGTGGCTGAACTGAACCAGAAGAAGTTCCTTCAGCATTAACACATGAAGCTAGAGCTGGTTGATTCATATGTGTGAGGTGCACATCTTCTTAATATTATCTTGCTGCATGGATGCTGTTTGCTACAATCAAAATTCACAGCAACTTCTGTCCTGGATGTCCCATGAATGTCTGATATGTCACATCGCTGATCTTCACACCCGACACCTGCCAAATATATAAAATAAAAAAAAAGTATTAAAATCGAAGTAAATACTAGTTTGGGTGAATTCCAATGTACAAACAATTACCCAATTATGGGAAGGCTGGTTTTAACTTTTTTAACGTAGGGATAGGAAAGAGAGGTGTTTCATTTAGTTTCATTTTTAACAAATGGGTTTAAGATCATCCAGCACAAATGTGACATGAACCAGGGCCCTAACAATAAAAACTCCCCTACGTCACCTTGTATGATGCTTGCAAACAATGATGTGTGTAAATGAAAATTGCTACTATTTTTAAACACCCCAAAACAAAACTTGATAAAATAAAAAATAAATAAATAAATAAAATAACACACATAACAAATCTTACTTGATTAGGGCAATTTGTGTGCCAGGCAGTAATTTTGGTCGATGATAAAGGATTTTGAACATTAACCATGGTCGCATGCTGGAAAAGCACACCCCTACAAATCCATTGCTGGGCTTGGCCCATGTTTTTATCCTCAAACCATTTTTGTGTACCCGTAAATATAACCTCTTAACTGTCACATTTTGCACTCCCATTCTTGCGAGTCCTTCCCTAGACTCCCAATGCTGCACCAAAATATAATAATTATTTATTCTTTTCATACAAGGGGTATGGGGAAATAACACAAGGAAAAGATATATTGTAGGTGATAAGAGTCGAAAAAAATTTTTGGAAAATAAAAGCAATGTTTACCTAATACCATGGCCAGGGCCGCAGGAATGCTCTCAATCCACAAATTGGTAGTGCCTGGACCTACTGAGATACAATCATCTCAGTAGCCAATCTTGGAGCTAAAATGGTGACACCGGATGATCCTGCAACGTGAATGCCATCCGTGTTTAGGCTGTTTCCTGCCGCTGACACACTTCACTCCTTGTAACTTGATGTTGTTGCAGCTATTAATCACAATGTGGAACATCTGACTATTCAGTGATGTTAACCGCTGACCTTGACATTCTTTGAATTTGCTGAATTCTAGGGTCTGCAGTTTAATGTTCCAATTAATTACTTTAATCAATCATCTAAGAATAAAAAAAAAGCAACTAATTTAGGGAATATATTGTTACTGGTCCCAGCAAAACATAACTATTGATATTGGAGAAGCACTAATCAAGCTTGTCTTATTTTATTTTATTATTGTTTAGAAAGGAAAAAAAAAAAAAAAGATTCATTTTACAAGACAAAATCACTAATGAAAGCGAATGGTTGACCTATAATACTAGCTTACAATAACCAATATTAGGAATATATAATATATGTTGCAATAATTTGGTATATGTATATGGATAGAAATCTGCTTTACCCAAAATTGGAGCGAAGTGTATCCCAAATCACAGAGAGTCAAAGATCACTTTGATCTCATTGCTCATAATAGTTATTCAGTGTCAAGAATAGCATTGCCACTAGTGGTGTTATTGAATCAATTTTGCACTGCTGCTGAAGACCCAGAACTTATAGTGGACCAAAAAGTAATTTATTTATTTATTTATTTATTTGAAAATTGGAAGTTTTCTATAACACCTAGTTTCTTTTTTTCAAATGACTGGGGAGTCCTGTTGTGAAAGGAGGGAAAGGAAAGGAAAGGAAAGGATAGCAGTCCGCTCAACCAAAGTAAGGGTAGAAAAAGACAGAAGAGTAATTTAAAGTAAAAGATTACCGTAGCACCAGCAGGGCAATTCTTGCCGGAAGCCTTGCAAGCCCACAAAGCAGTACCTTGAGCGTCAAGTGTACCACCATAGATAGAAACACCATTGACATTCTCAAATACAATCCAGTTAAAGCTATTTCCGAGGACATTGTAATCTGAGGGAGCCACAAGAGTGCCGTCGATATGAACGGTGATGGCAGTGTTCTTGCAGATGTCCCCAACAAAGATTGTTTTGGATGCAATCAAGTACCTTCCCTGAGGCACGTATATCGTAGCCGGGTATGCCGAGCCACAAGCTCCAGCCCATGCACTCAAGAACGCCTTGCTTGAGTCTGTCTTCCCATCTCCTTTTGCTCCTAAACTAACCACATTGTATGTTGGTGTTGCACTTGCTAACAACGATTCATACAAGAAGATCATTGACACTAGTGTCAGAACAGAAGAAGTCATGGCTTGCACCATTTTCATATTTTTTTTAGAGAGAGAGAGAGAGAGAGATGGTTGGAGGAAGAAGTAGATCGTGGTGACGAGTAGATGCAGTTTGAGGGGTACTTATAGGCTTTGAGTTTTGAGTGCCTTGTTTGGAATTTTTATTTATTTTTTAAATAAAATTATTGAAAACAATATATAGTAAATACCCAACGGAATTTGGTAGGCACGTTCAATTTCCACTATTTTATAAGGCATACTTTCCGAACAGGTCTTTTTAAATTGGAAATTTTTCATTGCCCATATATGTGTATGCAGGTCCTCTCCGTTACATGGTTATAATGAAATTGTGAAAAAAATATGAGAATAAATTTAGGGGAAAAAAGAAAAGAAAAAAACATTTACAAAACTTTAAATAATAGGGTAAAATTCATTTTACCTCCATCTAGTACTAGTATATCACCCGTGTTATGTACAGAATAAAATAATATATTATTTATTAAAAACACGGTAAATATATTTAATTTTTTTTATATTTTGTCTCTTGTAAATAAAATTATATATATAAATTTAAGGGTTTTGATTCAAAAATAATAGGGTAAAATTCATTTTACCTCCATTCAGTACTAGAATATCACCCGTATTATGTACAGAATAAAATAATATATTATTTATTAAAAACACGGTAAATATATTTAATTTTTTTATATTTTGTCTCTCGTAAATAAAATTATATATATAAATTTAAGGGTTTTGATTCAAATGTTCTTTTACTATAATATATAGTATAAATAGATTAAAATTGTTGTATTGAGAATTAATAATTAAAATTATATTTTGTTATAAAAAAAATGACATAGTTCTAATACTTCATTATTTTCGAATAAAAATATATAAATTTTAAAAAATTATCATATTGATTTTTAAAAGGGAAATAATTAAAGAAATTTTAAAAACTTACTGAGTAAGAAAGAATCATTGTAACATGTAAAACCACTAAAATCACAGTTTAACCAACAAATCATTCAAACCAAAAATGGTTTCACATAATCAATTAGTTTAAAAGACTAGCCAGCTTACACAAAAATTAATTAATTAAAACTTTTAATTTTATTAAAATTTAAACTATCACTAAATATGGAAAATAATCCATTAATTTAAGTTTAAAATTGACACAATATAAATTTAAAATTGTAGTAATCTATCTTATAATTTATAAGTTTTAAATATAAATTTAAAATTATCATAATTATCTCATAATTTTTGTATTAAGAAGCAATAAGAATAACATTGAAACATATTGAATTGAAATATGCACAACATTACAATTATCATAATTATTTAAAAATTATCATTTTTATTAATTAATTAATTATAATTATCCCATAATTAATTAATTAAAATTTTTAAAATTTAAATTATATTGAATTAAAACATGCACAACATTGCAATTTTAAATGGGATGAAAGTATAAGATTCACTTTATATGAGTAAAATAACTTCTTCTTTTTTTTCTTATTTTCTCGATGTGGGATCATCAAATAAAAGTTAGCAAATGGAGATTTTCTTAATTATTTAAAATGAAGAAAATCAAGAAAATTAATATGAGATATCAAAACTCTCACAAGGCTCATCACTAAATAGGATGTCAGTATTAGATTTACTTTATATGAATAAAATAACTCATTTTTTTTCTTCTTTTCCCAATGTGAGATTATCAAATAAAAATATAAAATCACTAAAATCGTGGTTAAACCAACTAATCAATAAAATCAAAAATGATTTTTCCTAATCGACTAGTTCATAATCAATTAATTAAACTTTTACAATTTAAATTATATTGAATTAAAACATGCACAATACTACAATATTAAATGTGATGGAAATATAAGATTCATTTTATATGAGTAAAACAATTCATTTTTTTTTTCTGATTTTTCCGATGTGAGATTATCAAATAAAAGTATAAAATCGCTAAAATCGCAATCAAACCAACTAATCAGTCAAATAAAAAATAATTTTTCCTAATTGGCTAGTTCATAATTAATTAATTAAACTTTTACAATTTAAACTGTATTGAATTGAAACATGCACAACACTACAATATTAAATGTGACGGAAATATAAGATTCATTTTATATGAGTAAAACAATTCTTTTTTTTCTGATTTTTCCCAATTGTGATTATCAAATAAAAGTTAGCCAATTGATTTGAAATTAAGAAAATCAAGGAAATTAATTTGTGATATTGAAACTCTTACAATGCTCCTCACTAAATGGGATGGGAGTATAAGATGATTTACTTTATGAGTAAAATAACTCATTTTTTTCTTTCTTTTCTTAATGTTGGATTATCAAATAAAAGTTAGCAAATTTTCTTAATTGTTTAAAATTAAGAAAATCAAGAAAATTAAAATGAGGATTTGGAGCTCCTAGAAGATTTCTCACTAAAAAGTCTATTTTTCTTATATAATATATAGATTGCTTGATAGCACTTTACTCCATATCTTTTAAAAATAACCACATACCTCCCACTGGAATAAAATGCAACCATTAACACTATTAACTACATATGTGAAATGACTATAATACCCTCAAACCTTATATTTTTTATTCTTTTCTTTTCTTTTTCATCTATCATACGCATAATTTATAATGTCTAGTATTAATTCAATCAAATCATAATTAATTATAAATTCTTAATTATTTATTGTAATTCTGAAGTTTTTAATTCTAATTTTAATTTAATTATATTTTAGATCATAATTAATTTTAAAAATATTTAACTATTTATTCTAATTACTAACTTTCTAATCTAATTTTAATTTAATTATATTTCATATCACAATTAATTCTAAATTCTTAATTATTTATTATAATTTCTAACATATTAATCTAGTTTTAATTTTATTATGTTTTAGTCTTAGAGTTTTGGGTTGTGTTGGACTTGTTGGGAATAAGTTGGTTGTGTTTTAAAACTTAGAATTTTTGCCCAGGTTTTGGTCTCTACGCTCGAGCGGCGATTTGACGCTCGAGCGGGTTTTTGTTGTTGCCTTTCCGCTCGAGCGGCAGTTGGGACGCTCGAGCGTGAATTTCCTCCTCTCAGCATTTTGGTCGTCTGCAGAAAATTCTGGGAGAGTGCATCCGGCGCTCGAGCGGATCTTTGGACGCCCGAGTGTGAACCTGTGTTTGACGCTCGAGCGGGGTGTTGTACACTCGAGCGGACCTGTTTTATATCAGTCCGTGAAATCACTTTTTTTGATCACTTTTTGATTTCCTTTCTCTCTCTTACTTTTTCAAAACCTCCATTAGAGAGCACGTCACTCTAAAACCTAACTTCTCTCTTAGGATTGATCTAGCTAGAGTGTTTTCCTCACCTTGGGCCTTTGTAAGAAGTGTGTTGATCGTCGAGGGCTTCTTTGTGATCCAAGAAATTTGGGATTTGGAGCACTTTGATTTCGGGTCACCTTCTCTATTTGAGTTCTTCATTTGAGGTAGGGATTCTCCTTGTTCTTTTTCAATACTCCGTCTATAGATAGACATGTGGTAATTTTTATATTGCATGAAAATGGTATCATGTTGGATTTGTTTGAAAATCATGAAATAAACCTAGGGTTGGTTGTGTAGAGAATGGGTTGGCTTCATTGATTGTTGTCTTGGCTAAAATAAATATAAATTAGCATGTTGTAGTTAAATGAAGAAAAAGCCCTAAATTATATTTTGATTGGGTAAATTAAAATAAGGGTTTGTTAATCATTGTGTGTAAATCTCTTTTGTCAAATGAGTGTGGTAAGGATGTTAATGCCTAAGGGATTAACCATGGCTTTGGAGTTGATTTTATGGAAACAAGATTTGTGGAGTTGGTTTTGTGATAACAAAAAGGAAATGGAATCGTTTTTGTGAAAATGAGGGAAGTGTTTTCGAAATAAGTTTGAGAATTGGATTGTTGTATCTTGAGTGTTGAACACACATGTAGAAGTTGTATCTTTAACTACCATGTTAATATTGTTGTTGGGTTTGTGATTCATGATATTTGAGTCTTTTAATAGATGTACTAACTATATGCATCTAGAGGTTTTGTCCTTGGTCATCGGTGGAGGATGACACGGTTGTGTAGAATTGTCGGGTTTGCATTATACCATTGTTATTGGAACATCGTATGTGATGAATTATTGAGATACATTATATATGTATGCTTGCTTGGGAAGAGGTAGATATGTGTTCATATACTTTAACACATTGCTGGTGTCTTGATAGTTTATGTATATGCATTATATATGTTGGTTATGCCTTGATGTGCTGTGATTGTTGGTGTCGTGCCCCGCGCTGAGAATCAAAGGTATCATACCCTTCCAGCTAGCGCCTGGAGAACTGACTGTGCTAATAATCAAGGGTACCATACCCCTCCAGCTAGCACCTGGTAAACTGGCTTGTTGTTAATGTGTTGAGTGGGGTGTATTGTTGGCTTACTACGCACATGGCTAGTAGAGTGAAATGGGATTGTTGTTGTTTCGTTGTAGCTGAAAATATCATGGATTTTGATTGGTTATAGTTCGGAGGACCGAGTTGCTCCATGGATTGATTGTATACATGTTGGTGGGTTGTAAATTTATATTTTTACAAAGGTATGCATGTATAGTTATGATAGAAATGGAAACGAACCAAAATGTCTTTTTGTCTTTTGGAAAGTGTGGAGGAGAACGTATGTTTTAAAGATAAACATGTTTGAAAAGGTACATTTGAGTATGTATAGGAAATGGAAGTGGGTATCGGGCTTAGTGAGATTACTTCCTAAGTATTTGTTAATGTTATGAAAGATTGAGAATGGGGGTTAATGAAAGGAAAAAGGGAGGATAAATCGCTTATAGCGGTGAATTAAATGATTGTTTTCAAGAAAGGTTCATATATATATTTATATATATATTTTGTATAAACTGTTACATTATTATTCTAGTACGAGAATGGGTGTTCATGATCATAGCTATCTGTAATGTTGTTATTGTTAAGGAGCATGTTGAGTTCCCTACTGGACTATATGTTCATCCCACGTTGTTGAATCTTTTTCAGGTGTTAAGCAGGTTGGGCTGCAAGATTTGGTTCTACTTATTTACTGGCCACGGGCCTCAGTTATGTTGGCGGAATGCCATTGTTGTAAAAGGGTTACACCCTTCTTCTTGTACCTTAAGTGATGTAAGCCCAAGGGCAATTTATTATGTATGTTCATGTAATATATACTTTGCATACGAATGAGAGTACTGTTAATCACTTCTACGGATTGAATGTATGAGTTTATTTTTCGTATGTTATCCCTGAAATTGAATTAAGTTAATGAATTTGGTAATGACTTCGAGTAATAAAAAGTGGGGCGTGACACTTGTTCCATCTGCATATCAAATGGCCAGATCCAATTAAAGTCTTTTGCTGAAGAAATGCAAGCTGTGAGTAAAGGTCTTGAAAAGGTTGAGCAAGAACTCACTGCTTCAGAGAATGATGGTGCCATCTCTGCAGGCTTCCAAAAGGTAGGAGACATACTTGGGACACTAGGTTACTCTTTCCTTTTTATTGTATTTATTTATTTATTTTTTTCCAGATTTATGTTGGATCTTCATAGATGTACATTATTCTAGTTTCATGACAAAACTGGTGTATGTTTGTTGGCGGTGATGCTGAGATATAAGATAAAGGGGATTTTCCAATACTGAAATTTTAATCTTAGTGGAAAATTCAGCAGTAAATTTGGTTTTATTTCACTGAGGAATATTAGCCATGCTGACATTAAGTTGATGATGGTGCGGTAATCGATTAGAATAATTGAAAAGTGGACTTGGCAGAAATTTTCTAGTGGAACTTTTAGTTGAGGTTGGGAGAGTGTGGTACAGAGGCTCGGTCCCTGTTATCAAAGTAAAAAATCACTTTTAAACAATTACTAAAAAGCCTAAAAGTCAAAAAGTTGTTTGGCATAACCTTGTTTGGCATGTGCTTGTTTTAGCCTAAAAGTCAAAAAATTACTAAAAAAATCAAAAAGCCTATAATCTATATAAAAAAGTCAAAGATTTCCTTTTCTCTCTACTTTTTGCACATCTTTTTGTAAAAAATCAAAAAGTCATTCCAAACATACTAGTTTTTTTTTGCCTCATATTTTAGCTAAAAAGTCAAAAAGTCACTAAAATAGCTTGTTCCCAAATGAGGCATTGACAATGAAATCATATCCATATGGCTCGCACAAGAATCTTAACAGCATCATTTGTTCGTATGTTTTAGATTCCTGTCATGTGAGCTTGTGTTTTCTGGTTATGAAATTTTGTAGTTTTTTCCTTGAAACTATTATGGTCTCTGTTATCTATCGCTTCTCCTTGATTTCAAATGCCGAGTCTTTAAATTGCATAGGAGTAGAATTACAAAAAGAAAAAAAAAATGTTTGTTTTTAATGCAAAGTTAAGAATCAGTACTCGACCTTTCAGGCCTTGAAGAATTTCCTTGATACTGCTGAAGCTGAAGTAAGGTCACTTATCTCCTTGTACTCTGAAGTGGTGAGCCTTCGTTTTTTTCTTTAGTTAAAATCTGCAAGTTCTTGCTTAGTTAAGTTTACTGACACATTTATCTTGCAGGGAAGAAGTGCAGATTCATTGTCTCAGTATTTTGGGGAGGATCCAGCTAGGTGCCCTTTTGAACAAGGTTTGGTTTTATTTATGTACTTAATTTTCTGTTGCTGTCAAGTAGGGAAGTTCACTACATTTCTTTTGATCTGCCACAAGGATTATGTTAGAGATGTATCTGTATGTAGGTTTAGATTAGATGATGGAAGTGAAAATGCTAACATAGTTCATTGCATAAGTCTAGCTAACTTGGTAAGAGCCAAATTTCATTGAAATATTTCTACGAGTGTTACCAAAAAATGCTAATACCTTAGAGATTTAGGTTTTGGAACGTATTATCGAAGTGCCTTACTTGCCAGCAAGTGAAGGTTGAGCATCAGAGGCCAGCGGGTTTGTTGCAACCCTTGCCTATTACCGAGTGAAAGTGAGAGCATATCACTATGGACTTCGTTGTAGGTCTTCCGAGGACTCAGCGGGGTAGTGATGCCATTTGGGTGGTTGTAGACCGGTTGACTAAGTCGGCGCACTTCATTCCTATGCACGTGAGAGATTCGATAGACCATCTCGCCGACTTGTATGTTCGGGATATAGTGAGACTGCACGGGGTCCCAGTGACGATCGTCTCAGATAGAGATCCTCGTTTTACTGCTAGGTTGTGGCAGAGTTTGCAGAGTGCCTTGGGCACTAAGTTGACCTTTAGTACGGCTTATTATCTGCAGACTGACGGGCAGTCTGAGCGTACTATTCAGATCCTTGAGGATATGCTTCGGGGTTGTGTCCTTGACTTTAGTGGGACGTGGGAGAGGCGCTTACCATTGGTGGAGTTTGCCTACAACAACAGCTTTCAGTCTAGTATCGGTATTGCACCGTTTGAGGCCTTGTATGGCCGGCCGTGTAGGTCTCCAGTTTGTTGGGCCGAGGTGGGTGACGCACCTTTGTTGGGTCCGGAGTTGGTTAGAGAGACGACGGAGAAAGTTGAACTTATTCGTAGGCGGCTGGTTACAGCCCAGAGTCGTCAGAAATCTTATGCCGACCGTAGGACGAGGCCTTTGGCGTTTGAGGTAGGTGATCATGTTTTCTTGAAAATATCACCTAGGCGAGGTTTGATGAGGTTCGGGAAGAGTGGAAAGTTATCCCCTCGGTTTATTGGGCCTTTTGAGATCCTTGAGAGGATTGGCGAGGTTGCTTATCGTTTGGCTTTGCCGCCGCAGTTGTCCGGAGTGCATGACGTCTTTCATGTTAGTATGCTTCGGAAGTACGAGCCGGATCCATCGCATGTGTTAGATTGGACCGACTTAGAGGTAGATGAAGATGCCTCGTATGAGGAGAGACCAGTTCGGGTCTTGGATAAACGGGGTCAAGTCCTGCGTGGCAAGACCATCCCTTTAGTGAAGGGTTTGTGGAAATATCACGGAATGGAGGAGGCCACTTGGGAACGTGAGTTGGAGGTCCGCGAGAAATATCCGGATATGTTTATTGATGTGTAATCTTGTATTTAGACTTTGTAGTATTGTTAGACTTAAGAGCTTTATATATGTCTTAAGTTGTAAAACATTGGTAGTGTTTTGGTTTAATGGAAGTATGTTGTAGAACTTACCTTGATATGGGAAGTTGATTATGATATTGCATATGTTGGCTATATTGTAGAATTGGAATTGTATCATGCATATTGATAATGATATGAACTGTGAACCATGCATGTTGAAAATGGTTGGAAATGGAAGGAAATTGCATGATAATAATGCACTTATAATATACATTGTGAAATACCTCTTGAAAGGGGATGGAATTGACCGGTGATGGGTCGAAATGATTTGCATGTAAAAATTTAACTATTTATATTATTTTGTATACAAAAATATTATTAATTTTTTTACGTGCCGTGCATAACACGTGTTACTACTAGTATAATTAATTCAAAATGTACTACAACTATTTATACAAAATTAATTACTGTTTAACAAAAATGTTAGAGCATATAGCGATCCCGGGTTTACCCTTGTTGTACAGTGATCCGGACATGTGTCCGTGGATGATAGTAGTTGATTATTACCTGGTGTACATCCTTTCTTACTTTGTATTTGAGTTATAGGATGTGTTGGGCAGGTTTGTTACAGGTTGGTTGAGATTAGAAACCAAAACTAGTTGCCTAGATTTTGACCTGTCCGCTCGAGCGGGGGTTTTGGCGCTCGAGCGGGAGTTTCACCCATCCAGTATTTCCTGTGCAGTGTTCGACGCTCGAGTGTGGGATTGGCCGCTCGAGCGGGATTGTGTGAGTGCCGCTCGAACGGGGAGTTGGAAGCTTGAGCGGGAGACCTGTCTGCAAAAGTGCTGGGAGTGAGCATCCGGAGCTCGAGCGGGGGATTGGCCGCTCGAGCGGGAGTCTGTGAGTGCCGCTCGAGCGGGGAGTTTGACGCTCGAGCGGGGCGACTCTTATTTAAAAGCGAGATTCGACTTTTGTATCACTTTTTCAAGATCTTTTCTCTCTCTTACTTTTCCAAAAAGCAATTTTCAGAGCTTCTCACTCTAAGACCGGCCCTTCTCTCTTAGATTTGATCTAGTAGGAGTTGTTTGCTCACTTTTGGTCGTTACGAAAGTTGTGTTGATCGTCGAGGGCTACATTTTAATCTGAAAATTTCAGAATTTGAAGCATTTTGGTTTTGGTCTTCATATCCATTGGAGCTCAAACTATGAGGTAGGGATATCCTACTCCTCTCTATGAGTTTTGTCTTTAAATTTTAGATTCTCAGGGCTGAGAATCAAGTTTAGGCCCAGGTAACTGAAGCAGGGTCAATTTTTCTAAAAAGAGAGTTCTTTTGGTCGAATCCAGAGGAGTTTTTGGGTGATCCCAAGGAGCCACTGAAGGTTGATGAGTGACTAGAACAAATAGTGAAGACGTTTGAGATGCTCAGCATCGAAGACGGAGGTTTAAGAGTGACCTTGGCATCCTTCCAACTGAAGGGAGATGCGGGTCAATGGTGGAAGTACGAGAAGGCTCGTGTTGGTGGTACTTGGGAGGCATTTGTAAA
>NW_021028008.1:0-10620 GCF_004153795.1 Camellia sinensis
CAATATGTTCGCATGTTTGCATTCATTCATCTGTATTGCATGCACCGGGCTCGGCGCATCTGTAGACACCCCATTTTTTACCATCCTCAAGACTTGGACATCATCGTAAAACTAGGAGTTTGTGGGTTTGATTGTAATATGTTGATGAAAGTGAGGTCAGTTATGGAAAACTAGGAGTTTGTGGGTTTGATTGTAATATGTTGATGAAAGTGAGGTCAGTTATGGAAAACTAGGAGTTTGTGGGTTTGATTGTAATATGTTGATGAAAGTGAGGTCAGTTATGGAAAACTAGGAGTTTGTGGGTTTGATTGTAATATGTTGATGAAAGTGAGGTCAGTTATGGAAAACTAGGAGTTTGTGGGTTTGATTGTAATATGTTGATGAAAGTGAGGTCAGTTATGGAAAACTAGGAGTTTGTGGGTTTGATTGTAATATGTTGATGAAAGTGAGGTCAGTTATGGAAAACTAGGAGTTTGTGGGTTTGATTGTAATATGTTGATGAAAGTGAGGTCAGTTATGGAAAACTAGGAGTTTGTGGGTTTGATTGTAATATGTTGATGAAAGTGAGGTCAGTTATGGAAAACTAGGAGTTTGTGGGTTTGATTGTAATATGTTGATGAAAGTGAGGTCAGTTATGGAAAACCAGGGGTCTTGTGGGTTCGGTTGTAATACATCGGGAACACATGCCGTGGGGTTCATTGGAGATTTGTGCTTAGCCTATTTTGATAATTTGAACTATTTATGTTATAGGATTCATCAAACATATTATTCATATTGGACATGTATAACTTTAGGAGGAGAAATATAATTGTTTTAAAACAAATTATTAAAGTTTGTTAATCGTGTATAAAAAATAAATAAATAAATAAAAATATGGACCTAAATTTTTAGGCTTTGGTAATATTTTCGAGTAATTAAAATTCGGGGCGTGACAACATTGATACATTCAAATATACCAATTGATACGTATAGATTTTTCAATAGTGATACATTTCAGTCTATATATATGGTGGTAATAAAAATTAAGACAAAATCTAATTTGCTCCTTTGTGATTTGACCTGTAGCACTTTACCGCCTTATCGTTCGAAATAGCCAAAAATCTCCCCTATGGTTGTACTAAAGTGAAATGGTTACATTTTTGGTCCAGAAATTGTCTTGCACGCACCAATTTTAAATGAAATTCAAATAATGTTGTAAAATGACATTTTTATCATGTGTTTGCATAACAAAAATTTTGCCCTTGCCGTTGTCTTCTTCTCCATATAGTACAAACCCTAACGCTAATGGCCAGTGCTGCCTTGTCACCCCTGTTCCCTCTCTAGCCCTAGCCCTGGCCCTCTCTTCAATGTGTTTGCATATGACATTTTTATTTTTTTTGCAATTTTTTAAGTAATTTTTGGACTATGTAATATTACTTGTTGCAAAAATATCATTAAAAAAGCTAGTGAATATATTATTTTGCCGCTTCAGATGACAAAAAAAGCAGTGGCAATACCGGACAGTAATCTGCTAGAGCACAACTTCTCATTATCTTTTGTATTACCATTTAAAGTATGTATTGCATCGGGTGATGTAACGCCCTCAAAATAATAACATTAAACCCATCAAATAAAGCATTCATTGACATGCGAAATATCCACATTCTTCTATTCATTAGAGTTTAATTACAAAAGTATTACATGTTAACAATAAAAGCAAAATGCCCTACGGGCTTACAGCTTTCCAAGTCAACACTTGGTTACAACAAAAGAGTGCTAACTCATCTACACATTAAGCTCTCCATACTTCCAGCTTGAATATACATGTAATAATCAAAAGGAGACTTAAACACAAAAAAATCTGCCCGCCTCTAGCCTCCCGAGCTATGACCTTGGAGGTGGCATGCCTACCTGTACCCTGAAAACAATGTATATTCCCATATAGGGTGAGTCCACAGCCCAGTAGAAAGACAACTAAACCAAACCATGACAATGACTAGAACCATATTAGCAATTGATAGATGGGCCAACACACTGATTAACGTGCACATAAACACATCTTTATGTCATACACTTATGAGTCCAAGTTTACTTTTTCAATTTGTCCCCTTTATTCTCACAGAGTAAACGCATATTTAGCATCTATCATCACCTCAACAAACATGTATAAAAAACTATTATCCCACATCTCACGAGATAAAGCATATAAGCTATATCCACATTCTCAACACAGATATGTTATAACAACTATATGCCCAACATTCACTAGATTAAGCATAATATAGCTTGTATCCACTATTCTCTCAATCAGATATGTATATAAAACTATATTCCGCACATTCACAGATAAGCATATAAGCTGTATCCACACTTTCACAAAGATGAGAATATGAGCTCTATCTTCACTTCCTCTAAGCAAGTCATATGAGCTGTATCTACGGAGTTCATCCCTACTCTTTCTCCCAATACTATCCGGTTTAGAGGTACACTCCCCATCTCCTCCCTAAACCGCGAGGTTACATCCCAAAGGCCATCTTTCCTCCTCTAAAACACATAACGTATACAAACCATATGGTTCTATAATACAATCACTCAATACATACATTAATGTATTCTATCAACACGTCAAATTCCATGACACATTCCCATGATTAGTTTCCCATTTGCCTAATCATCATGCATTGTCTATAACAATCACGACTATCCTCCACCCGATAGCCAACGGCAGTTATTTCCTAAATTAGAGAATAAATGCAACAAATGGATATTCAATCAACATTTCATTCCGGTGAGTGAATAAATAATTCGACTACACTACACCTTTAACCCCCAATGCATTCCCAATCTCAAACATTCCATTTCATTTCCCTTTCTCACAATTAATTATCCACAATTAATCAAACAATGTAATTAGGTTATTTTCCATAATTAACATTACAAACCCTTAGGTCCCAATTTTCATCATGATTCAACATTTATTCGCATTCCCCTATGCAAAACATGCATCTAGGTTTAATTATAAATAAAACCCCAAACCTTTGTAAATAACACAAAAGCCCAAACTTTCACAAAATTACCAAACATAACCCAACATCTCAAAATACTAAAATTATAAAGACAAAAATCCATAGAGAGGAGTAGGAGGATTCCCTACCTCAACCGGAAGCTCCAAGGAGAAAGATGAACAACAACCCAAACCGTGCTCCAAATCCCGAAATTTCAGATTTAAAATGTAGCCCTCGAACGATCAACACTTTTTTGTAAAGGCCAAAGATAGCAAATCACTCCTACTAGATCAAAACCTTTAGAGAGATGTAGAGTTTCTAGAAGGTGTGAGGCTCAACAATGGTTGTTTTTGGGAAAGTAGGAAGAGAAGAGAAAGTGAAAAAGTGATTTGAAAAGTCAAAAACTCGAACTTAAACCCAATCGCCCGTTCGAACGGCGTCCGAACCCCGCCGAGCGGCACTCACAGACTCCCGCTCGAGCGGCAACATCCTGCTCGAGCGCGGATACACACTCCCAGAACTTTTACAGAACTAGGTCTCCCGCTCGAGCTTCCAACTCTCCGCTCGAGCGGCACTCACACAATCCCCGCTCGAGCGGCCAATTCCACGCTCGAGCGTCGAACAACTGCACAGGAAATACTGGAGATGGGTGAAAATCCCGCTCGAGCAACCAAGAACCCTCCGCCGAAGTGACAGGTCAAATCTAGGCAAACTAGTTTTTGGTTTCTAAATCTCAAGCCAAACTCCAGTTAACAAACCTGTCTAACCACATCCTATAACTCAAATATGAAGTAAAAAGTAGGTGTAAACAAGATAATAAATCAACTACCGAATCATCCACGGACTCACATGTCCGGATCACTGTTACATACAAGGGTAAATTCCGGGACTCGCTATAACCTTCTTCCCCCTTAAAAGAATTTCGTCCCCGAAATATTAAGCACAAAGTTTTCCAAAACAACAGGTTTTTCCTCCCATTTTTAAACAATGTTACATTTTAAACATTTGACAATTCGACCCATTACCGGTCAATCCATCCTTTAACAAGAGGCATTTTCACAATATGGTAAACAACATATGTACTTTCAACATGCATCAAACATTAACGGCATTTCCTTTCCGAATTTCAACAATATATTCAACATATATAATGTTACATTAACTTTCCATATGAGGCAAGTTCCAAAACATACTTCTAATAAACCAAACATTTCCAATGTTTCCACAACTTAAGACTATATAAAAGCTCTTAATGTCAACAATAGTTCAAAATCTAAATACCAAAGATTAATATCAACAAACGAAGTCCAAGATATTTCTCACCGGACTTTCAACTCACGTTCCCAAGTGGCTTCCTCTCACTCCGTGATGTTTCCAACAAGACTTTCATCGAAAGGAATGGTCTTGCTACTGTAGACGTCCCCGAACGGCCCCGGGGAGGTGAGCTCTCGTTCTGTTCATTTGGGGGTCACTACAAGCTCGGACTCTTTAAATGTCACGGTTCCCTAATCTGAACCAAAGAGTCCAACCGGCAATTGTTTTGGAAACTGATTTTTTGAAAAGTAGTGCCAAATATGGACTGCTTTGCCAGATTCAGAGTCGCCACCCTAAATGTTTTTCCAATGGAAATTTAGGAAACCCCTGACTCGGTGCCCAAAAGGCCAACGTGTGCCGTCATCACCAAAAGTTTGCTCGCTTCGGGAACTTGGGTACGATTGGGGAAGGTCACTTCCCGTGAGCACCCCTCGCTCGCGCCGGTCATAGAGCGGCCTCCACTACCATGATATCAATTTTTGAAAATATTTTATGTTCTTATTCACGGTTATTTAGCCTAGGTTAACTATGTGATGCTCACAGCATCAAGTATAGACTGGATCGCCTAATTGGAACATAAAACATTTCATGCTGTTTTTGAAAATGCTTTGCTACCCGCAGGTAGGCTTGAAAACATTTGATGAACTTATTCCAATTCAGATACCCAACCCTTCACCCACAGGGCATTCAGGCAAGGTATAGTCAGAATAAGCACGTAGCCCTCATGGTAAACAATGCTATTTCATGGCAAGTTACTCACACGCATGCAGGATGCTAAGCATAAAGCTTACCGAGTACTCCACGCCAAAAATAGAAAACTTCATTAGAAATGCATGAATTCTAAGTATATCAATATGCCTAATGCAACACATGCAAAATGCAACTATAGCAGGCTTCGGTATTCTAAGATGGTATTGAAATGCTACAACTATCTTTATTCAATTTGGAATTGGAAAGTACAACTGCAGTTAGTATGATGCGCGCGACCCGGTGCATGCAATAAACAGATGAATGATGCAAACATGCTGTCATACGTATGTAATTTAGATATGTCCCTATCTAAACCATCATAAGCGGATAAAAATAAAAGGAGAAAAGACGTGGGGTTGGAAGACATAATAACACACTCACCCACCATCCACTTATTACAGTTATGCCTCGCAGAGAGAGTCGAATTAATAATACAGTCAATATTACAGTCCCGAATAAAGAATATTACAGTCCAAAATATTTACAAAATTCTAATTATTATGAATTTTAACTAAGAAAGCAAATAAAACTGGTGTGCAGGCCAGGGACTGCCTTTGCTTCTGATGGATGATGCTGTCCTGGAGATTGTCCTTGCGCGGAAATCCAACCGAATGACCCAATTAGCCTCCTTGTTTACAACCCGTTCTTGAAATGCGGCCAATTCCCAAAAAGTTGATGGACTCTGCGTTTTGCTGCATACAGAGAGCAGGAAAGGGGCATAACCAATGTATTTGCACAGATATAGCATGTCTCGATCCTCGTGCCACCAATCACGCATCGCGAAGGGGGCCCCATGATGGCCTGAGGGTCAGAAGTGCACAACTCAAATATAGGATGAATGCCACATGAAACTACCGCAAAAAACCTAGCTCCATCCATGGATAATCCGGAGTGTCGGTGACTTGGGGATATTGAGACACTTCCGTCACTCGGAGTACCGAACGTACCTCGTCCCGTGCCCGGCTAACTCCTATTCCGAACACGATGCAATATGCAATGATTGATGAAATGCACTATATACGATCCTAACATACACATGCTAACGAAAAATGAAGGTGTCTCGAAATGCGTGCAACACGGGCACGCAAACCTGAGGCAATGAGATGGAAGAGGTGGGCGATGAAAATGAGGTGCTCGAAACTGCGTCGCACACGGGCACGCGCAAACCGAGGCGAGGGACAGACATGCGATGAAAATCGAGGTGCGCCCCCCCTCGCAAATACGTGCAGCTACGGGCACGCAACACCGAGACAATGACAGCAATGCTTTGAAAATAAGCGTTGCCTCCGAAATAACCGCGTGCACACGCCTCTCCGGCCACCGCCAAACTCCGCGCGCAGGCCAATGATGGAAATGCTATGAAAATCGACCGGTGCCGCCCTCGACATACCGTGCAGCCACCACGGCACCGTCGCCAAACCCCGCCGCCGCCAATGCAGACCATCGCTATAAAAATGAGGCGCCTCGAAATGCGTTGCACACGGGCAGCGCAAACCGAGGCGATGTATGGGAATGCGAGAAATGGCATGGAAATGAAAATGGATCTTAGTACCACGAGTGAGCCTCAAGCTTAATCCACATAGGATGCCGGGCGGATAAAAATGGAGTGCCTCGAAATGTCGTACGCCGGCGCAATAAAAAATGGAGTGCCTCGAAATTGCGTGGCACAACTGAGGCAGTCGGGCAAATGAGGCGATGGACGGATTGCGATGAATGGCAGTCAGAAAAGCACAATATGGACTTATATCCAAGCATGAGTGAGCCTCAGACTACACTCACCATAGGACGTGCCGGCGAGATATAAAATATGGATGTGCCTCGAAATGCGTGCACACTGGCACGCAGAATGCGGCAGCGATGACGGAGATGCAATGAATATGGCATGGAAATGAAAATGACCTTATATTCCCAACATGAGTGAGACCTCAGCTACACTCAAATAGGAAAAATTGCCGGCGGATAAAAAAAAGGTGCCTTGCGAAATGCGTGCACACGGCACGCAAACCGAGGCAACTGGCAAAATGTCGTACAATGATATGAAAAATGACAAATGGCTTATACCAACATGAGTGAGCCCTCAGCCACACTCACAATAGGACGCCGGCTGAATAAAAATGGAGTGCTCGCAATGTGCGTGCACAGGGGCGATGCAAACGCGAGGGCGATGACGAGACTGGCAGAATGAAATGCATCGGAAATGACAAATGGACTTATACCAACATGAGTTGAGCCCTCAGCTACACTCACATAGATCCGGCGGATAAAAATGAAGTGCCTCGAAAATGCGTGCACACCGGGCAACGCAAACCGAGCAATGACAAATGTAATGAAACATGGCAAAATGATATGCAGCATATAACTGAAATTTCAGCATTAAAAATATGGGGAAAACAGTTCCGAAAATTGAAGCCGAAATGATTGATAATGCAAGGAAATGTCACCGAAATTGCAAAAAGGCGCGCTCCGAAATGGCCTGATATGCTATGGGCTAAACATGCAAATATGGGCATGCAATGCAAATACAGAAGCTAGACAGTCCCAAAAGATGCACTTTTCACAGTTATAAACATGGCCAAACAACAACGCATAGGTATGCAAATAATGGCATGCAAGAAAGGGCCAAGAGAGGGGTAATGAAGCTAGTGATATAAGCCAAAAACCCAACTGAAAAATTTCCTTCTATCAACATTGAAGAGGGACAAAAATATGAATATTTAGCAGTATCATGTGAAGACCTCAAATCAGTAATAAAAATATGATAGAAATGTGATGCATAAAAAAGGCTCAAAAGTGGCTATAACATGAGGTATCAAATAATTCACAGCAAAAGCCAAAAGACCCTTATAAAACAATGTAGAATGGACCAAAAATAAGCACTTTTTATAGAACGGTGTAAAAAAATGGCCAAACAAACAAAAGCAGCATGGTAGGGCTAACTAAACATGCAAGAATGGGGAAATAAAAGAGGGATATAACATGAAGTGACCTAATGGAGGCCCCCAAACCATGAAAAGGACCTAAAATGAAACATGAAGTATGGACCAAAATAAAGAACTTTTTTCAGTAACTGGTAAAATGGCCGAAAACAAAAGTATGATAAGGCTGCCATTTGCATGCAAGAATGGAGAAAGAAAAGAGGAGTATAAAGGGTAGGTACAACATGGAAGTCCCAAATGGTGTTGAGCCCTTCTCAAGTTGGAAGAGGGGCTCAAAATAAGCCTCATATCAGTTGTACAACATGCTTCGAAAATAAATTTGCTTCATTTAGGGGTCAAAAAATAGGCAATCAAAATTATGACATACAAGAGGATCAATGAAGCAGTGTATTATGGAGGGTCTCAAACAAGGTTGAGCCCTCAATGAAGAAGTGAAGATAGAGCTCAAAATATGAGCCCTTTTCGTTAGGGCGCGGAGCTTGAAACAAAAGGAAGTGGGGTCTTAGATAGATCAAGAGAATAATGGGTCAAAAGGGTAAAAGTATTACTCTTACCCTTGAAGACTCAAGCTTTTGTTGCCTCTTGGATGAATTTCAGCTTCTTTTAGCCTTTAAGAATCCTTCCTTGGTTGCTGGAATGAGGTAGTGGTGGTAGAGCTTGGTGTGTAGAAAGGAATGATGTTTAGGGGCTTAGGGTTTTTTTGAAGAATTGGAGGTATGGAGATGAGTTCTATATTGGGAGCTTGAAGATGAAGTTTTTTAACCCCAACAAAGGAGGCCACCAGTCTGGTTAAAAGGGTCAAAAGGGGGTGATGAAGGTGGGGAGAAAGGAGATGCAAAATTCCCGCCACAAAATATAACACTCCCGGCATAAATATCTTCGTCCTGGGGGATATTGCCCTCATCAGCTGTAAAGTGCAAACCAGTGCAAGGAAAACGGCCGGCCTCTCACTTTTGGTTGGAGGTTGGCCGGACGGCACAACCCCTAGGCCGGCCGGCTAGCAGGGTCAAAATAGGTTTCATCAATGAGGATTCTTCTGGCGGACCGCTACTAGGGAGGGTACTCCATGTGTGTACAACAGCAACCCATGTGGTTAAAATTCCCAAGAAAGTGGGGTCAAGGGGTTATCAAACATTGGACTCGGAAAGAGGGGCGTTCAAAGGTCAGATTTTGAAAATTACTGGAGCCGGGACCATGAAGCTTTTAGGAGCCTCTAATTTGTGTGTAGATCGACAGATATGGTGGTTCAAAAGTTCAAAGAAAAGGGTCCAAGGGTTCAACGATTAGCCCGGAAGAAAGGGGTCAAAAGGTCAGGTAACCTGAATGGCGCCACGCAACTTTTGGGGCCTCCCATGTGTGTAGATCACGATTATGTGGTTCAAAGTTGGCACACTAACCTAGGGTGTTTAACATTAGCCCGGAAGGTTGGGAAAACCGGGCGCCGGGGAGGCTCTGGAGGAGAGATACACCTGGCTGCTGCAACAATGCTGGCCTCCCACCTCTTCAGTGACCGTCCTCAGTGATAAAACAGAGGTACCTGCCCAAGAAAATGACGCAAAACCGTTTGACAACAACGAATGTTCGGGCGGGCCAAAAACACGCAGTTCGGGTATCCCCGAACAATGGGCTGTTAAGCACCGAAAATGGCGTTCGGTTGTTTTGCCGGACGGTCAAAGTGGGGTTTCTCAGCCCCCAAGTTGTCCCTCAAAAAGGTGATGAAATAGGAAGTTGGTGCCAAAAATCAGAACAAACAGAGGTATGGTTATAGGCCGGTCCCCGACACCGAGGCACACACGGCCAACGGTCGAAACCGGAAAACCGGACTCCGAAAGTGGGAAAAATGGCCTAACGGCCACCAATGTAGCCTACGGACATTGAGAGATTTTGTCTACGGACCTCCTCCCCTCCCCTCAAGAATAAAGAACAGAGAAAACTGAGTATGGTTTTGCTAAACCGAGACAAGCGTACAAGAAGAGGGTTTTCTGGCATAAGTCCGGAGGCAGGGTCACCTGGCGCTAACTCCTGACAACTTCTGAACGAGCACATTATGCAAACATCACCAAAAGCACTCAATTGGTGACGTCTGAGTCTTAGGTCGGTCCAAAAATGGGGTGTCCTAGCAGCTACGCAAGGACCTGATCCGCCTAAATCCAAGACCCGAACCGGTCTCTCTCTCCCTTCCCATACGAGGCTCCCTCCATCTACCTCTAAAATCGGTCCAATGCCATACCATGTGAATGGATCTGGCTCATACTTCCGAAGCCATCTCACATGAAACAGCGTCAATGAACTCCGGACAACTGCGGCGGTAAAGCAACCGATAAAGCACAACCTCGCCAAGTGCCTCCTCAGGGATCTCAAAAGGACATAAACCGGGGGAATAACTTTCCACTTCTTCCAAAACCTTCACTCAAGCCTCGCCTAGGTGATATTCTTCAAAAAGACACAATGAACACCTACCCTCAACGCCAAAGAGCCTCCTCCCTACGGTCGGGAAGTTCATAACTCTTTTGGCGACTCTGGGTCTGTAACCAAGCCTCCTACGGGATAAGCCTCAACCTTCTCCGTTGTCTCCCTAACCAAACTCTCGTGACGCCTCAACAAAGGTGGCATTCACCCATCTCGCCCCAACAAAC
>NW_021028010.1:14781-66886 GCF_004153795.1 Camellia sinensis
TCTAAAGTGTCATTGTTATATTTTTAATAATGAAGATAAATAAAGATAGAAATTAAATAAATACACTGGAAAAAAGAAAAAATTAAATAAAATTAAGAATAAAAGAATCAAATTAAAATCTAAAGATAAAAATTAGACAAAGATGAAAAAAATTAAAAAATTAAATTAAATTAAATTAAAAATAGATGAAATGATGAGGGGAATGGGTTGGAAGATAAACAAAAGAAAATGCCATGTAATCTTTTAAATTTTAAAAATTATAGGAAATTAAGAAAACTTATTTGATTGAGTGAACTGTGGTGATGGATATACCTGAGTGGATTGTGGGAATGGAAATTGTGGGAATTGTTGATTTATTTATTTATTTTATATAATAACGTGACAAATAATGGATATTTGTAATTTAATTTATTGAAAACGAGAGTTGTGAGAGTTGTTTTATTTTATTTTATATTTAAAATAACGTGATAGAGTCAAAGATGTGATATGTGATATTGTAGGTGTGATAGAGTCAAAGATGTGATATGTGATATTGTAGGTGTGATAGAGTCAAAGATGTGATATGTGATATTGTAGGTGTGATAGAGTCAAAGATGTGATATGTGATATTGTAGGTGTGATAGAGTCAAAGATGTGATATGTGATATTGTAGGTGTGATAGAGTCAAAGATGTGATATGTGATATTTGTAGGTTTGATGTGTGAATTGTGGATGATGGATATAGATGTATTTTTTAATATTTTTTATTTTATATAGAAAGAGAGAATGAGATGGTGTTTAGCAAGTGGTTTTGGGGTTAAAATAGTCACAAAAAACAAAATAGGTTATTTTAGCCACAACAAATAAAATATCACATCCAACCCATAATCATTAGGATAAGGGGTCACTGCTATGCGTGAGGCACAACAGTGACTGTGGTGCCTCCATTTGAGGTGTATTATGGCCTTATTAATGAATTTCTGTAGCTCTTATTGAGTGGGGTGTCATAGTTACAGGAGCACCCTTGACAGAATTCACCTATGTGAGTGTGGTAGTGGGGCCGCTACCTATGAGATTTGAGCTAATTCTCAAACACACTCATGAATCCTGGGATCGCACAAGGCCGTAATGTGCTAGCTTTTAAAGCTTATGTGAACACTTGGAATATTATGTGTGTGCAATAATTATTTATTTCCCTTAAGTAGTCATAGTTCAATACTGAGCATACTATCGGCTCTGGAGTAAATATTATTGTTTCACTAATGGAGGTTCAATGCAGAGCACACCTACCATGATGCGTAATATCCTTATTTGCCTAATAATCTCAATTTTTGTTACCTATCATATTAAAATAGGCGGGGGAATGTTAGCAGGTATTTTAATATTATAATGTGTTATTCATTTCCTTCATGTCTTATCCTTTCAAGTCTTCCTAGTCTCCCCATTCTTATCCATCCAAATCTTCCAAGATAAGGTTTGTCAAGACTTATCCATTCAAGTCTTCCTAGATAAGCTTCCAAGGTCTTGGTCAAGTCTCTTGTTATCTTATCTACCAAGAACCTTGCCTATTAAGTTTCCTTTCTATATATATTGAGCTTATCTCCTATCTTGACACGTACGAGAGAAGAAGTTTTGGTTGTGTTGTTATGTCTTGAGTAAGATTATCAGGCAAATAAAAAGGGTGTGTGTGATAAAGTTTTGGGTTCAACCAATTGTGCAGTATTGGTGAACCATACGACTTAGTCGGGCTGTTGTATTCTGGTGAGATAAGTCAAGGTTTTTTCTACTGCACCGGTGTGAGGCTTTGCCTAGCCGCAGAGGGCTTGAATCTCCTTAAAGAGAGCGAATTTACCGCGCCTCAGTCCTTATATTAGTTATTGTAACTCTTATTATTTGTATTTTCTGGTGTGTTATCTGTAATTATCACCAACACAAATTAAGAAGGAAAGTAAAAAAATAGCCAGTGCATAGTAAATTTTACCTTTTTATTTTTGTAAATAACAAAAGAATTTTCAAGTATTTGTTAAACAAATTAATTAAGGAGAATTAAGACATTGTTTATGCTTAATGAAATGGCTCTTTCCTGTATTTGCATTGGAAAATATTTATATATAAAATTATTTCCAAGAAGGAAATCTCCATGCATATACGGAAAACATAAAATTTTTGGTATAATGAATTTGCTATCATTTAACCAAATAGCTATATTTTTAGCCTTGAATTGTATGGAAGTATGGTTACCATCAATTCCAGTAATCAAAATTGAATGTTTCATTAATGTCCATTTTTCCTTTGGTATGGCATTCCATTTACATGAGCTAACGGTAGCTCCTGTGTCTATGAGAACACTGAGGCTATAGGGTTTATAACCTGCAAAATTAAATGTTCCCAATACATATGTATATCTTCTTTTTCCCTGGCTAGGAGAAAAAATAATGTCATCATCTTTTGTTTGAAAATGATACATATATGCAGACTTAATATGTTCTAGTTTCCTTGTTCTTGGAAAAATAAGAATTTGAACATTGTTTGAAGTAATAGATTCTTGATTAGAATTATTACTTGATTCTCCAATGCTTAACTTTGAAAATGATTTGTTAGAAAAATCTTTTTCAAATACAGAAGTTGATCTTTTAATTTTTGGAACTGTATTTTCAATATATAAATTTTTTCCTGATGCCTGCATTTGTAATTGTGCAGGTTTTTTTGTGTTAGAAAATTCTCCTTGTCCCACCAGGTCTTGGATTAACCATTGTCGAGGGACTTCTAAATCGCTCCAATTCATTAGACGAGGTTGTATTACCGTGTCAAATGGTCTTAGTTCAAAGATTTCAACGATTTTATTATTGTTTGATCTTGTTTTTGTTTTAGGAAATTTGGTTAATTCGTGAATTGTTTTCCAACGAATAGCCAAATCATGAGAATTTGATTTCATTCCTAATCCTTGTGTTTTAATTCTTATTCTGACTGTATCTTCAAGATTAGGATCATTTATGGAAATAAAGAAATTTGGTCGAACATTAAACCAAACTACCCCATTAGCCAAATTAGACTGATGATGAGCAAGGAAGCAAGAAATATCTCAAGAAGCAAATAGTATATCTCAAGATGAAATAACTATGGTGCAATATTTAACCCAAAAGGCATAACATTCCAGTGGTAATGTCCTCTAGGTGTACTGAAAGCTGTCAATTTTTTTGACTCTTTAGTCAATTGAATTTGCCAAAATCCACTTTTACAATCAAATTTACTAAAGATTTTTGATCCTTTGGTTAAGTTAATCAAAACATCTTTTCGTGGAATAAAATATCCATCAAATTTTAAATTTTCATTTAGC
The DNA here is from genome assembly GCF_004153795.1 of Camellia sinensis. Lineage (NCBI taxonomy): Eukaryota > Viridiplantae > Streptophyta > Magnoliopsida > Ericales > Theaceae > Camellia > Camellia sinensis. Next base: position 18,098 of record NW_021028010.1, read on the forward strand.
CGTTTATAGTTGACTACCATTCGGGCTTTTCCTCTTTTAATTTCAGCATGGTTTCTTACCATAAAAGCTGGACTAGAGTGAAGGTTTCTAGTTTCTTCAATTAACTTTTTGTCTAAAAGTTCCTGGAGTTGAATATCAAATTCATCTATATCATGTCTAGTATAGATCATTGGTCTTACTCTAATGATAACATTAGGGCCTTTCAATTTTAAACTACAATAACGTGGACTACGTTGCTATAGTTTTAATAGATGTTCACTAAAATTTTCTTCTAAAATTTTATAAATCCAATGTGATTTTACAATTTTTTGAAACACTTGTTGGTTTCTTTTTTCGAATATACTTTTTCTTTTTTGAAAAAGTTTTGTTCTTTTTCCAAGGTTTCCATTTATATTTTGTTCTTTTTCCAAGGTTTCCATTTATATTTTCTACGCTTTTTGGAAAATCCTTTTCTTTTAGGAAATGTATTACAACCAATTTTCTTTTAAAATTTTATCACAACATTTTTGACCATACGGTGAGTTAGAAATTTGATTTTTCGTTTGTTTTTTCGCCTTTGCTTCTATAGCGATCCCGGTTGTCCCTTTACTGCTCTGTTGTATTCCGGACTCAGTTCCGTGGAGTTGGAAGTTGTATCTATCTTGTTGTCGTCCTTTAATTCCATTTGTTTGAGTTTTAGGATGTGTTGGGCATGTTTCGAAAAGGTGGGTTGACCTTGGTCTAAAATCCTGTTGTCAGGTTTTTGGTCGTTCCGCTCGAGCGGGCCTTGTTGCGCTCGAGCGGAGATTGCACACTCCCAGTTTTTCGTGTCCCTGCAAACTTCTGCAGGTGTGATTTTTACACTCAAGCGAGTTTCTTTACGCTCGAGCGATCGCGCTCGAGCGGGTACTCTGGCGCTCGAGCGGGTAGTACTTTTGGTGTAAGTTCTGGGAGGGGGAAATCTATGCTCGAGCGGACTGATTTTCACGCTCGAGCAGATGTACTTTATTCTTGTGTCCTGGCGCTCGAGCGGGCCTTCTTGCGCTCGAGCGTACCTAGTTTTTTGTTCTTGACGCTTGAGCGTTGTGTTCTCCGCTCGAGCGAGAATGTTGTATATCAGTTGGCAACTGGGCATTTTAAAATCAATTTTTACATTCTCTCTCTCTCTTACTTTCTAAAAAGATATTTTGAGAGCTCCTCTCTCTAGAAACTTCATTCTCTCTAGGGTTTGATCTAGTTAGAGTGTCTCACTATCCTCCTGCCTTTGTAAAAAGTCAGTGGATCGTCGAGGGCTTTATTTTGATCCGTGGATTTTTGAGTTTGGAGCATTTTGGTTTTCTTCAACTTCCCCGTTTGAGCTCTAACTTCGAGGTAGGGATATCCTACTCCTTCTTTTGAGTTTTGTCTTTGAATTTTAGTATTTTGATGAGTTAGGGGTTGTTGGGTAATTGTGAGAAAGTTTGGGCCTTTGTGTAATTTTACAAAAGTTGGGGTTTTGTTCATATAAACTTATATGCATGTTTGGCGTAGAGAAATGAGATCAATATTGGTTTATTGGTGAAAATGGAACCTTAGGGTTGTGATGTTAATTATGGGAAATACTCTAATTACATTGATAAATTAATTAGTATAATTAATTTGAAGAAAAGAGGAATTAAATTGAGAATGTTAGAATTGGATGTGTATGGGATTAATAGGTGTAGTTAGATTCGTTCATCGCTCACCTAATTGAAATGTTGATTATATATCCATTTTGTGCATTTATTTTCAGTATAAAAATAACTGCTTTGGGCTATCGGTGGAGGACAGTCTTGATTGTTGTAGACAATGCATGATGATTAGGCAAACTAAAACTAATCAATTAAGTAAGTCGTTGAATATGGTGGTCAGTACAATACAGCACTAAAATGTGTATTGATAGATTGAATTTGTATATGATAATTGTTTATATACATTGTATTGTGTGGGAGGAGAAAGGGGCTGTACTCCACGGTTTATTGGGAGAAAGGGGCTGGACCTCTAAACCGAATTTTGTGTGACAGTGATACAGCACTACAATGTGTATCAGGCTGCGAATTTGAAGTGTTTTTTTCATTAATACAGCACTACAATGTGTATTATTTGAGATTTATGGAAGTGTTTGAATTGATTCGGTATAGCACTAAAATGTATATCGTTATCAATTGTAAAATATAGAAGTGACTTTATGTTATGTTGATACAGCACCGAAATGTGTATCTTTCGCAAAGTGTGAGAATGGTTTATGTGTTATTGATACAGCATTAAAATATGTATCCCTCATGAATTTTGAAAGTGTTTTAAAGATGAGTCTAAACCTCATTAAATTATTTGGCTAGGTGTTGAGCCTTGTTTTCAAACTCAAAGTTGGAAAGGACATGGGAAATGGAATGTAACATGAACTTAATGTCATGAAATCGAAATGTGATATATGTGGATGTATCTGTGTTGACCATCTATCAACTGCTAATCTTTTAGTCATTATTCATGGCTGGTTTAGCATATTTCTACTGGGCTGTGGCTCACCCTTTATGGGATATCATTTTCAGGTACAGGTAGCATGTCACCTCCAAGGACATAGCTTGGGAGGCTAGAGGCAGACAGACTGCTTTGTTATTTGCTTTCTTTTGATGTATTACATGTAAATTCAAGCTAAGGGCTTAATATGTATTGAGTTAGCACTCTTCTTTTTGTAACCAAGTGTTAACTTGGAAAGCTGTATGCCCGTAGGGCATTTGCTTTTGTTGTTAACATGTAATACTTTACTAAGAACTACTCTGATAAATGGGAAGATGGTTGATTTCTTTTATGTCAATGCATGTCTAAAGTGACGGGTTTTATGTATTATTTTGAGGGCGTTACAACTTCTAGACACCGATCTGCTATCAGTCTTAGAACATAATTTATCCGAAAACCAAGATTATCATATTCTTCCTTCCCCATTTTTTTTGAGAAAATCAGGATATGTTTTAATACATAACTCATCCCATGGATTAGGGAGTTTATGAAAAAATTGATCTAACCAGGGTTGATTTGCTGGTGGATCAATAAGATAATAATATTTTTTAAAAGTTTGAAAATAATCTTCAAAAAGACAAATATTACATAATTCTAATTTAGTCAAAATATAATTTGCATCTGCTTGCAAATTAGTATCCCCTGCAAAACCACATAAATTTTCTTTTATGATTTTTGCAAATTCAGCTAAAATTGTGTCAAGTGTGAGAAAATTTGTTAACAAAGCCGTTTTTTGACTTTTTCCAACTTCAGATTTTTCCCACTGTCTTAACCATTGCAACACATCTCCCTAGAGAATTGCTGCAATAGTTTTTCCTTTGACCAACTATTTTTATAATTGGTAATAATGATGGACAAGGATTGTGCCCAATCATCTATTGTTTGTGGTTGATCCTTAAATGGAACATGAGACAAGTCTAAATAAGTACCATTTTGAGCTATTGGATACTTATGATTATTATCTTTTCTAGATATTACTGGCTCAGGTGTAGGATTGGAGGTACTTCCAATGTTAGTATCATTTTTAACTTCATTTGTTTGAATAAAGTCAAAATTTTCTCCATTTCCCCGTGTGCCAAATAATTCGGGATCAATTGGCTCTTCTGCCTTTCTTTTCCCTTTATTTATTTCTGATGAAATATCTTGATCCATTGTTTCTTCAGATTAGGATGATTGACTGTCATCATCATTAGTTGACATATTAATATCATAATTAAAGTGTTGTAAAAGGGCTTCATTTTCTAGATAAGTTTCTCTTATCTGATCTAGTAGCATATTTCTTTCATCAATACCTAAGTCTGGGTCTTTATATAATTTTCTCCAATAATCCAATATTTTAACAATATTTTCATATTCAGTTCTATTATAGGTATTGGTTTGAAGTACCATAATATCTTCTGTACCATAAAATCGTCTAGGGATATAACTATCTCCTGGACTATTCATTCCATCATTGTTTATGAAGGATATAGTTTCTAATTTTGTCACCAAATTATTTATTTGATTTTTTGCTTCTTTATTTAAGTCAATATTTATTATAGAACCCAAATTGTCTATTTTAGATTCTATAGACTCAACTTTAGTCTCTAGATAATTTTGATTTATTTTTTTGATTTTTATCTAATTTGGAAAACCAAGAACACATAATATCAGTAATATTATTTAAACTATAACACACACTATTTATATTTGCAGACTCTTTAGTAATATGCAAACTATGATCATATTTATTATTAACATTATTTTTTGTATTTCCAAAGCATATTATATCGTCAGAATTAATTGTCATTTTAGATTGTTGTTGGTACCTAAGACCCTCATAGTATATTATCTGGTGCCTAAAACCTCTCTTTATGATCTTAAAGACTTAATTATGGCCAATAGTCAAAAGATCTTAACGAATATATGGGCTTTGACATACACTAAGTATATAGGTTTTACAACAACTATAAATGAAACAAATAATTATGAAGATATAAAATACAAAAGATACAAAAAAAAAAACTTAGACAATTTTTTTTTTTTTTTATAACATAAAACACACCATACAAACTTATATATGTATCAAAAATTTATACATAGATAGAATTACTTACATAGCTTGATCTTGCTTTCAAAAGCTCTTCACCAAGCTCTGATACCAATTACAAACAAAAATGGAAAGGAGCTTTTTACTATTTTTATTATGGAATTATGGTGAAGTTATGAAATTATGATAGAGAAGTTAGAGACAAAAGTGGAAGCACAAAGATGGAGAGAGTATGGAGAGAATTTACATGCTTCATTATGTTGGCATAAAGGCCAATATATAGACTACAAGAGGGTGAATACAAACAAAAATACAACTTAATGCATATCTAACATATCTAACTTGGCAAGACTTTACGGCCAAAATTTCTAACACCTTAGGCAGGCCTAGTCATAGGCTTTTTGAAAAGTCTTCAAAAAAGTAAAAACAAAGAGAAAAATAGTTAAAGGAAAAATTACAATTATTTGCTCTGTGCTACAGCTTTTACAATTATATACACATTTGTAACGAAGAAGGTCACTATGCACCCGAATGCCCAAAAAGGGAAAAAAGTGCAAAGAAAATGATCAAAGTCCTTGAAAAACAAGATTTTGAAATAATATATGGAGAAAAATTTTTTGATGAAGAAGAAATCTTATATGAAATTTCTAGTGATGATAATCTTGGTTTTCGCATAAATTATGTTCTAAGACTGATAGCAGATCGGTGTCTAGAAGCAAAGGCGAAAAAACAAATAAAAAATCAAATTTCTAACTCACCGTATGGTCAAAAATGTTGTGATAAAATTTTAAAAGAAAATTGAAAAATTGGTTGTAATACATTTCCTAAAAGAAAACGATTTTCCAAAAAGCGTAGAAAATATAAATGAAAACCTTGGAAAAAGAACAAAACTTTTTCAAAAAAGAAAAAGTATATTCGAAAAAAGAAACCAACAAGTGTTTCAAAAAAGAAAACTTGTAAATGTTACATTTGTAACGAAGAAGGTCACAATGCACCCGAATACCCAAAAAGGGAAAAAAGTGCAAAGAAAATGATCAAAGTCCTTGAAGAACAAGATTTTGAAATAATATATGGAGAAGAAATTTCTGATGAAGAAAAAATCTTATATGAAATTTCTAGTGATGAAGAAAGTTCAGATGAAGAACTAATCTTCATGATGACTAATAATAGTCAAGAAATATCTCAAGAAGCAAATATTATATCTCAAGAAGAATTACAGGCAATTCGACTTGGAGATATAATTGGAGAAGAAAAAACTTTTACCGACGAAGAATTAGCAAAATTTGAAAAAATGCAAGAAGTTGCTGTTCTAGAAATTTACAAACTTTCAAAATTTAACTTCTTTTCAGCAAGAGTGTTTGAACAATACAGTAGTAACACTCAAGCAAAATGGTCAGAAGAAGGAAATATTGATATTCCTTTTTTTGATAAGAAAAAGGTTGCAAGATGGAAAAAGAAATATCCTGAAATTCAATATATTCATATTGGATTAATTCAAGTAACCATAACAGCCTTATTTCGCCAAGGGATAGATACTCCTATTTTGGTAGTAATTCTTGACAAAAGATTTTTCGACCCAATGAAAGCAATCATTGGAGGAATTCAGTCTAATTTGGCTAATGGAGTAGTTTGGTTTAATGTTCGACCAAATTTCTTTATTTCCATAAATGATCCTAATCTTGAAGATACAGTCAGAATAAGAATTAAAACACAGGGATTAGGAATGCAATCAAATTCTCATGATTTGGCTATTCGTTAGAAAATAATTCACAAATTAACCAAATTTCCTGAAACAAAAACAAGATCAAACGATAATAAAATCGTTGAAATCTTTGAACCAAGACCATTTGACACGGTAATACAACCTCGTCTAATGAATTGGAGCGATTTAGAAGTCCCTCGACAATGGTTAATCATAGACCTGGTGGGACAAGGAGAATCTTCTAACACAAAAAAACCTGCACAATTACAAATGCAGGCATCAGGAAAAAATTTATATATTGAAAATACAGTTCCAAAAATTAAAAGATCAACTTCTATATTTGAAAAAGATTTTTCTAACAAATCATTTTCAAAGTTAAGCATTGGAGAATCAAGTAATAATTCTAATCAAGAATCTATTACTTCAAACAATGTTCAGATTCCTATTTTTCCAGGAACAAGGAAACTTGAACATATTAAGTCTGCATATTTGTATCATTTTCAAACAAAAAATGATGACATTATTTTTTCTCCTAGCCAGGGAAAAAGAAGATATACATATGTATTGGGAACATTTAATTTTGCAAGTTATAAACCCTATAGCCTCAGTGCTCTCACAGACACAGGAGCAACCGTTAGCTCATGTAAATGGAATGCCATACCAAAGGAAAAATGGACATTAATGAAACATCCAATTTTGGTTACTGGAATTGATGGTAACCATACTTCCATACAATTCAAGGCTAACAATATAGCTATTTGGTTAAATGATAGCAAACTCATTATACCAAAAATTTTATGTTTTTCGTATATGCATGGAGATTTCCTTCTTGGAAATAATTTTATATATAAATATCTTCCAATGCAAATACAGGAAAGAGCCATTTCATTAAACATAAACAATGTCTTAATTCATATTCCCTTGTTAGAACAATATAAATATATTTGTGATACAGAGTTTGCGCTCGTGCCGCGTGGTGATTTAACTCCCATCAGCAAAACTATTGATGAATCACATTGGATTTATAAAATTTTAGAAGAAAATTTTAGTGAACATCCATTAAAACTATGGCAACGTAGTCCACGTTATTGTAGTTTAAAATTGAAAGACCTTAACGTTATCATTAGAGTAAGACCAATGATCTATACTAGATAAGATATAGATGAATTTGATATTCAACTCCAGGAACTTTTAGACAAAAAGTTAATTGAAAAAACTAGAAGCCCTCACTCTAGTCCAGCTTTTATGGTAAGAAACCATGTTGAAATTAAAAGAGGAAAAGTCCGAATGGTAGTCAACTATAAACGACTAAATGAAAATTTAGAATTTGATGGATATTTTATTCCACAAAAAGATGTTTTGATTAACTTAACCAAAGGATCAAAAATCTTTAGCAAATTTGATTGTAAAAGTGGATTTTGGCAAATTCAATTAACTGAAGAGTTAAAAAAATTGATAGCTTTCAGTACACCTAGAGGACATTACCACTGGAATGTTATGCCTTTTGGGTTAAATATTGCACCATAGGTATTTCAACGGTGGATAGATACAATTTTTAAAGACCTTAAAGATTGTTGTGTAGTTTATATTGATGATATACTTATCTTCTCTAAAATCAAGGAGGAGCATTATAAACATTTAAAATTACTTTGTGAAAAATTTCAAAAACATGGAATTATTTTGTCTCCAAAAAAGATTGAACTAGAAAAAGAATCAATTGAATTTTTTGAAATAATTTTAGACCAGAAAGGTTAAAATTACAAGAACATATTTTGTCCAAAGTACGAGATTTTTCTGATATTCTTGAAAATATAACACAATTACAGAGTTTATTAGGCATTTTAAATTATGGACGAAATTTTATCAAAAATCTTTCAAAAATAGAAATTCCTTGGTTAACCAAATTAAGGGAAAATGTTATTTTTGAATAGGCAGCAGAAGATGTTGCTGTAATTAAACAAATTAAAGAAAATGTTAAAACTTTACCGGATGTTTATCTTCCTAAAACAGGTGATAAATTAATTTTAGAAACAGACGCCTCAGAAGCATGCTGGGGATGTGTTCTTAAAGCTATACCCAGTAATTTATGGCATGATAAAGAGATACCTTTATCAGAAAATGGGATTAGACCAAGAAAAAGTTCAATACCTATAAAATTACAAAAAGAAAAATTAATTTGCGGATATAATTCTAGAACATTTAAACCAAATGAACAGAAATTTATTATTTTCGAAAAAGAATTATTTGCAATAAAATTAGCAATAAAGAGTTTTCATATTTATTTAACCCCATAAAATTTTATTGTACGCACTGATAATAAGGCAGTAAGAGATTTCTTGATCAATAAAAAACCTATTGAACAAGGAAGAAGATTAGCCTGGTATAATAAAATTTTCGAATATACTTTTGAAGTAGAACATCTTAAAGGTACTAAAAATTTTCTTGCAATTTTCTTAGCAGAAATTGTTTCAGAAAATTAAATTGCTAAACAAGTAAATTTAATTTTTGCAAAAGACCTCTAGACCAAGAGGAAACAATGGATAAGGGTAAACAACCCGCTCAAGGAGATTGGGCGACAATTGCTAAAAAAGCAATCCCCAGAGAAGAAAAAGTTTATGTTGCGTTTGCAAGAAGACAACTTGGAATTTACACAGACTGTAACGAAGCCAATCTGCAAGTTTGTGGATATTCAGGAGCGAGCTATAAAGCATATGATAGCATGACTAAAGCCAAAAAAGCTTTTTACAGTGCACCCGGTGTGCCAGTTTATCAAAAGAATTTTTGTCAAATGAGAACTAACCCAGTTCCAGCTAATATTCAGACATCTAGACCAGATAAATCTGAAATAAAAGATTTTTTCAACCCTGGTATATCCAGAGAAATTTATACGGAACTCAATAGAGTTTGGAAAACTCACATTGTAGACAACAAAGTGAAATTTCGAAAATACATGGGAGTTCTAGCCAACAAATTAGCTAAGCAAACAGCTAAATTAAAAGATTTGCAAAATCTTTGTTTCAATATTCTTAAACAAATGAATTGGAATGAAGATTTTAATTTTGAAAAAATAAACAATTTTCTTTAACTATCAGACCTCATATCAGATGAGTTTTCTGATCCAGTTTTTGAACAAATAAAAAGAATTTGTCTTTTTGAAAAAGCAAGAACTTTGCTTCCAAAATAAATTTTTATGTTAATCAAAAATCGAGTTGAAGATCATCATGATAAAATTAGACAAATCTTAGAACGATCTTATGATAAATTAAATTTAAAAGATGGAATTCCCAAAATAACCATCATGGCAAACCATGACATGTGGTTTTTTGAGGATATAGATTGCGGAATAACTAATCAAGTTATTTTCCAAATTTTAGATCCAATCCAATGGATAGATTATCCAATGATCATCATAGTAATGCTCTCATGGATAGTAAAAGGCTTTCGATGGAGCAAATATTTTACTTTCTGGATCTCCAGCACTGTTGGTTGGCGAGAACGAGAACATTTTTTCCAACCATACCAGATTTGATATCTTAAAGAAACTGAAGATTTTGAATTTGAAAATGATTGTTTAGATGAAGATCACCGGAGAGAGCGATTGGAAAATATCCAAAAACTTTCTTTGACAGAATATTGGATAGACAGTCTAATATCTGTTTCACAAGCAGCGTCCAACATCCATGGCTCAACAAAATTGTCATTCATGGTTACAGATGGTCGAATATTATTTGTAACCCATTTTCCCATATCATATCAAAGATCTCCTACACAAATTAATGAGGCTCTTGACATGTTAATAAATCTCAAAAAGAGAAATAATTTGGATCTTCCGTTGGAACTAGCCATGATCGCGGATGATGTAGAATATTTCCGGAATGAGCAATACAGCCAAGATCCGGATTCCCCTCCATCAGAGACTGATGAAGAATATCACAATCTCATAAACAGGATAGAAGCATAGTGGACCCCACTATCAAATACAGTTGTCTTCTGATCGACTCTAACCTTATCTAGGACACGTGGAGCAATCTGCATTATTAGGTGAAAAGTAATCAGACACATCATTTCAGCCGACGCTACATGACAAAACAGCTCAGCCCAAGCTTATCTACAGCAGTCTATCTCTTTGAAAACCGGGAAGGGTAGACAGTGTGTATATAATTGTAAAAACTGTAGCACAGAGCAAATAATTGTAATTTTTCCTTTAACTATTTTGTCTCTTTGTATTTACTTTTTTGAAGACTTTTCAAAAAGCCTATGACTAGGCTTGTCTAAGGTGTTAGAAATTTTGGCCGTAAAGTCTTGCCAAGTTTAGATATGTTAGATATGCATTAAGTTGTATTTTTGTTTGTATTCACCCTCTTGTAGTCTATATATTGGCCTTTATGCCAACATAATGAAGCATGTAAATTCTCTCCATACTCTCTCCATCTTTGTGCTTCCACTTTTGTTTCTAACTTCTCTATCATAATTCCATAATTCCACCATAATTTCATAATAAAAATAGTAAAAAACTCCTTTCCATTTTTGTTTGTAATGGTATCAGAGCTTGGTGAAGAGCTTTTGAAAGCAAGATCAAGCTATGTAAGTAATTCTATCTAGGTATCAATTTTTTATATATATATAAGTTTGTATGGTGTGTTTTATGTTATATAAAAAAAAAAATTGTCTAAGTTTTTTTTTTTTTTTTATCTTTTGTATTTTATATCTTCATAATTATTTGTTTCATTTATAGTTGTTGTAAAACCTACATGCTTAGTGTATGTCAAAGCCCATATACTCGTTAAGATCTTTTGACTATTGGCCATAATTAAGTCTTTAAGATCATAAAGAGAGGTTTTAGGCACCAGATAATACACTAGGAGGGTCTTAGGTACCAACAACAATCTAAAATGGTAATTAATTCTAACGATATAATATGCTTTGGAAATACAAAAAATAATGTTAATAATAAATATGATCATAGTTTGCATATTACTAAAGAGTCTGCAAATATAAATAGTGTATGTTCTAGTTTAAATGATATTACTGATATTATGTGTTATTGATTTTCCAAATTATATAAAAATCAAAAAATAAATCAAAATTATCTAGAGACTAAAGTTGAGTCTATAGAATCTAAAATAGACAATTTGGGTTCTATAATAAATATTGACTTAAATAAAGAAGTAAAAAATTAAATAAATAATTTGATGACAAAATTAGAAACTATATCATTCATAAACAATGATGGAATGAATAGTCCAAGAGATAGTTACATCCCTAGGCTATTTTATGGTACAAAAGATGTTATGGTACTTCAAATCAATATCTATAATAGAACTGAATATGAAAATATTGGATTATTGGAGAAAATTATATAAAGACCCAGACTTAGATATTGATGAAAGAAATAGACTACTAGATCAGATAAGAGAAACTTATCTAAAAAATGAAGCCCTTTTACAACACTTTAATTATGATATTAATATGTCAACTAATGATGATGACAGCCAATCATCCTCATCTGAAGAAACAATGGATCAAGATATTTCATCAGAAATAAATAAAGGGAAAAGAAAGGCAGAAGAGCCAATTGATACCGAATTATTTGGCACATGGGGAAATGGAGAAAATATTGACTTTAATCAAACAAATGAAATTAAAAATGATACTAACATTGAAAGTACCTCCAATCCTACACCTGAGCTAGTAATATCTAGAAAAGATAATAATTATAAGTATCCAATAGCTCAAAATGATACTTATTTAGACTTGTCTCATGTTACATTTAAGAATCAACCACAAATAATAAATGATTGGATACTGTCCTTGTTCATTATTATTATCGATTATAAAAATAGTGTTAACATGGGTAAAACAGGTAAATCAAACAAAATAAAATTCTAGGGTTATTACGACCTTCACCTTGTTCTGAGCTCCAAGGAACTAGGGTTTGGTTTGTGCCAACTTCATCTTCAGCAGAGAAGCTCTCAAAACCTGAAAAACAAAAATGGTACTTTCTCTTTCCAGCCCCGTCTCTCTCTCTCTCTCTCTCTCTCTCTCTGTATATATGTATATATTTGAGATCTCTATTTCTCGATCTAATGTTCAATAACTTCATATCTTATTTTCGATTGAATTCATCAATTTTAAGCTAATTTGTGTGCTTCATTTCAAATTTTAATTTTTCTTCTCGATCAATGTAAGGATGATTCGCAAGTACTGTTTTTGTTTATATATAAGTTGATTCAATGTTAAGTTAGTGTTAGAATTCTTTCATTTGAAGTTTGGTTGCTGATTTTGGAGCATTTTTTATGCTTGTCTATTTGTGTGTGTTTTTACACCTGTATATCTGTATGTGTTAGTGAAGCTATGTGCTTGTGTTTGTGTTGGTTTGGGCGGAAAATATTTTTTGAAGAGAAAATTTTCGGATTCGTTTCTTCTTTTTCTTGTTGATCCGGGAAGTACAAATTCTTAGGACTTCTTTCGTACAAACAAGCAGACATTTTTGCAATTTGTCTTCCACATTAATGGAATTTGTATCATATGTCATGTGCCATTTTTCGTCCCTTTACTTTTAGAACCTGTTTTAATTTTCTTGAGAAAAAGTATTTTCAGTGATATTTACTCTGGATTAGCCTACCTCGATAGAAATGCAATTCACCGTAACTGAATTTTTAACTTTTACTCTAGATTTGTTCAATATTGAGTTGCTAAGTTGCTTAAGGGATTAACCAAGTTCAGAACAATTCCTTTTAGACCTTCTATCATTATTGTGTTTACAGTTAGTGTCTTCCAACTGTTTGGATGCTCAAAACAGTTTTTATTTCTAGAAAATTTTCTACTTTTTGTTATGGTGTGTCTTTGTCTAGAAAATTAATCTGTTACTAATGAACAGTCTCTGCAGGATTCATATTGCAGTTTTGTATGATGGTTCTCTTTGTGCTCAAACCAGTTATTTATTTGCACCCTTAAAACTAGTTTTTGATGCAATTGAAGTTTCACATTTTCTGTGATAGTCGGGTCCAGCCTTTGACTAGAAAATTATTCTGTGATTTGGTTAGCCCAGATTTGTAGCTGATGCTTTTGCAAAGTGTCACCAAAATATGAGCTAGACAATTATGATTGATTTGTTCTGTGAGGTATCTGCATAGAGCTTGAAGTAGTGTTAGATCAAGTTCCAAATGATTGGCTCTTAGGTTCTTTTATTTTTCTTCAAATTGTGTTGTACAGTTTTCAGTACTATATCCATGTAGACTGAGCTGTTTTGGTTTCCATTGTACATAGGGAAAAAATTTAGGTTGTTTTCTCTATTAATGTTACTTATAAAAAAAATAAGTTGTTGCACTGTTACTAAGTAGTAAATAATTTGGATTCCACTATTTTAGAATCATTCCAGTTTAGTAGGATAAGAAGTTTTCTTTATCATGCAAGTTAAATGAGATTATGAAAGAAAGGAGGATTTGCTAGGGTCATTATTATGCAACAGCCACATTCTGTATTGCCCATTTTGAAGTTTCCTGATGACTATCGTTGTTCATGAATTAAATCTTGACCCCTTCTTCTTTGCATAAAGTTCTTGAATTTTTCCAACAAGTCATAACTTGCTCATGGCTGGTAGTTCATATATATATATATATATATTCACTATCAATGTGAAGAGTTTTGTAGTAAGGCTAACATTACTAAGTTTTTAAATTTTAAAGAAGTTCTTGTGTGTTTTGACTGGAAGAGATTATATTCGATCTTAAAATAGCTTTTACATCAAATCAAATCCTTGCTGCTTTTAGGAGCAGCTGGTTTGTAGTTTGTTTATCATTGTATATCCCAATTTTAATCAATATTTGGAAGCTCAGATATTACATTTGTTTACTGATTTTGCTTTATTTTGGATGTCTTTTTCTTGCTAACTCTCTCTCTCTCTCTCCATCTGTCTTTTCAATACACAGCCGAAGCAAATCCATGAGATCAAGGACTTCCTTCTAACTGCCAGAAGGAAGGATGCACGTTCTGTGAAAATCAAGAGGAGCAAAGATGTTGTCAAGTTCAAGGTTCGTTGTTCCAGGTACCTTTACACACTGTGTGTGTTTGACTCAGAGAAGGCTGACAAGTTGAAACAATCCCTTCCTCCAGGTTAGTTTTTAATTACATTTAAATTAATTGTATTTCTCTCTGTAATTATGTGATATGATATACTGTCTTATTGATGTCCATATTGTTTGTTCATGGCATGTTGCACATTCATTGAGATACATTTATGTTTTTTGCTTCTCAACTGAAGTAAAAACGTTCAGGGAAAGTGGCCCTAGCTAGGACCTAAGTTACATGGATGCGGGTACGAGGATCGGGTGTGGGTGCGTATCTAGGGGTCAGACACTTCAAAATTAAAAATTAAGGATACGTGGATATGTATCCAAAATCCAAATTTGGATACGGGTACGGGGATACGTTAAATATATATATATATATATATATTTTAAATATAGTTATTAAGATGAGTTATATTATATAAATAACAAATAATTATTTTACATATATGTGTTTATTTATTTTTATTAATATATATAAGTATATATTATCTTATAAATATCTTATATGTTATACAATAATTATTATATAATATCTATATAATTTATATAATATCTATTGTATTATATAATTTTTTTTAGATGAATAATATTACATATTATTATATTAATGTAATTTATACTATATATTATATATTAATGTAAATGTAATATGAATAATAATTTAAATTATTATTATATATGATAAATTATATTATATATATTATATATGATCGGTATATATCTATTCTATAAAACAGAGGCGAAGAGAGAGAACAGATTGAGAGACGAGAGACGAGAGAGAGAGAGAAGCAGAGACGAGACGAAGAGAGAGAGAGAGAAGCAGAAACGAAGGGAGAGACGAAGGCGATCGAGCTCGAGGTCGAGATCGACAGTGATCGAAGCCCTAGACGAAGACGATCGTGATCAACAGTGAGAGCCCTAATCGTGATCGATGATCGAAGCAACAGTGACCAGGTTCTCTTCCTTTCTCCTCTTCCATTTCTTTGCTGTCTGTAAAGTGCCGTGTCCGAGAGAGACGAGGCGAATCCGACACAGATCTCGCACCCGTGTCGTGTCGTGTCGACACGGGTATTTCGCCCCAAAGTGACGAGTCCATGTAACATAGGCTAGGACTGGATTGATGTTTCAGATAATGTTAAAACTATTATTTGAACAGTGTGAAACTCATCTAAATTGCTGCCCATAACCACAAGTGCTTATCTATCATAAACAATTGAAATAAAAACTAAAGAGTTGATCACAACTATGAAATTGCTTGAACGACGACGCATACAAAAAAGATTGTACATGCTTCAAACCCAAAGTAACAAAGAGGTTTTTTGGATTCC
Source organism: Camellia sinensis (assembly GCF_004153795.1). Taxonomy (NCBI): domain Eukaryota; kingdom Viridiplantae; phylum Streptophyta; class Magnoliopsida; order Ericales; family Theaceae; genus Camellia; species Camellia sinensis. The sequence goes on from NW_021028010.1 coordinate 33,743, forward strand.
CCATGTTTCTCTAATTATCTCATATGTTTTCTTGTAACTGCAAGCTATCTTTGTGCCTATCATATATTATCTATTTTTTGTCTATGGACTGCAGTTCAATTAATTTAGTCTCCTTATTTATTTGGTCATTATTTTGCAGGTTTGAGTGTGCAAGACCTGTGAAGCAAGCTGAGACTGAGTTCAGAGAGTACCAATTTGAGGACCTTTTTTTTTAGTGTTGCTTGCAATATTGGTAAAAAAAATTGTTTGTGATGGTTTTGTATTTTCTTCATTCAAACTACTGTTAAGCTGTGTTTTATTTTACCAGCTCTGGATATGTTGACCTGGTTCTTCCATGTTGCTGCAAAAAAATTTTTTTTTTTATTGCTTAGGGTTTGATGTCTTATTTTATGTTTGTTTTTTCGAAATGAGGAAAAATTCCAAAGTCTAATACTAAAATAAAGGGTTAATTACAATTTACCCCGTGTGGTTTGGCTTTAAAATGCATAACCTCTTTGTGGTTCAGAGTAAAATACAAAATTAATGGAATCTATTTATGTTTTATGAATTTAGCATATGAAACTTATTCCTCCACCATGGTGTCCTCCCCTTGCTCACATCTCTTCACACTCTCTCTTGTTACACTTCACTCCAGAGGCACATCCGGCACCCTTTTCTCTGTCTCCTTGTTTTTCTTTCATGGATGCCCTAGGAGCCAACACAAGTTGCTCCACAACCTACAGCACATATTGACAAAGCAAACTCACCTTTAAATCCAGGTAGCTGCTTTACGAATCTGGTGTTTGGAGGAAAAAGAAAATGCAGTATGTATATAAATTTTCTTTTAGAAATTTTAAATTCAATTACAGTTTAAAAAAATTGCAATTGATCAAGTCAGGTCAAGTTGAATGATTGTACCTTAGCCTGTAGGTTCCGAAGCAAGGTTAGAACATCCAGAGTGATATCTCATTGATGGCTTGAGCCCCTAGAAGGGAAACATGGTCAATCTAGATCTAATTTGTTTTTATTTTTTATTTTTTAGGGACTTTTGTAAACAAACATCATTTAGTAGTGGGGGGAGATGGGCATCAGGTGTCTAATGATCTAAAACTGTGATACTAAAAGACCAACCCAATTTGTTTAATCAATGGATGTCTAATCAAATCCGAGCAATTAATACAAGTTCTAAGTAGCAAAACTTCATTATTTTTCCGAGTAATACTATATGTATCAATTGATATATCAATTAGTATATTAACAGATGGTATAACATAATTTTAGAGGTTTTAGGTATTTGTAATTTGTATAATAGGTAAGGTCAATAATAATGTCATAACATATGTTGATACACTAATTGGTATAGTAATTGGTGCACGTAATATTATATTACTATATTTTTTCTTTGAAAAATTAAGTAAAAAGCATCATTTTTTGTTTGTAAAAAATGTTCATATAATCAAACCAAACACCATTGCATGTCCCAAGCAGCAGCGGCAGCAACAAAAAAAAAAAAAAAAAAAAAAAAAAACAAAACAAAAACAAAAATACATTAAGATCTTCCATTCAAAAAGTTGTCTGATAACATATGTCTGGACTGGAGCCCACGAAAATAGAGCCCAACAAGCTTTTTGTAATGGGCCTGTGCAGGCCTGCTTCTCAGGAGCCAACCAGCAGTTTCCTAAGTCAGCCCATGGGTTTAGCCCATCCATCTCACAGGTGATGATGATGACCTCCTTGGTACATAAAATTTTTACAGGGGTAAAATAGGCAAATAAAATATATGAAATTTTAGGGTTGAATTGAATCAGATTGAGCTCATGCTATATACATACATACAGTCCTGATTCTCTTCCGAGGTTACAGACGGGGTTTGGATCATCCCAACTTCACCAGCGAGAGACCTCAAACCCTAAAAAACCAAAATGGTACTCTCTGTCTCTCTCTCTCTCTACTCTTGTGTAGCTATAACCCAATCAAGTTGGTTCATGCATTCTTTCGTTAATTGGTTCGTTTTGTAGTCAAGCTAAGATTACTATTGCTGTTTTTTTTCTTTGAATTGTAATTGAAACATAAAAATAAAATCTTTGCTGCTTTTGGGGAATGTGGTTTGTTCATCATTATTATATATATCCTGATTTTAATGAATATTTGGGGGACTTAGATTTTACATTTATTTGCTGATTATTCTTTTATTTATTTGAATCTTTATATATGACAGCCTAAGCAAATCCATGAGATCAAGGACTTCCTTCTAACTGCCAGAAGGAAGGATGCACGTTCTGTGAAAATCAAGAGGAGCAAAGATGTTGTCAAGTTCAAGGTTCGTTGTGCCAGGTACCTCTACACACTTTGTGTGTTTGATTCTGAGAAGGCTGACAAGTTGAAGCAATCCCTTCCTCCAGGTTAGTTTTTAAATTAATAAATTGCATTTCTTTCACTAATTATGTGATATGATTGCCTCGTTGATGATGACCAATGGGTGTTTTTTTCTTTGTGAAAGTTTAGATAATGCCAAAATAACATTTGAACAGTTATTTCAATTGTTGCTGATAATTCTAAGTGCTAATTGGAAACAATTGAAATAAGAACTAAAGAACTGATCACAAGTGCTTATTGTAAACAATTGAAATCAAAATTAAAGAAATGATCTTTATTACGAAATTGCTTGAACTATGCATGTCAAGATGATTATTATGTCCATGCTTCAAACCCTATATAACAAAGTCCCTTTTTTGCCACATGTATTTGAGGCCTTTTCTTTTTTCTTTTTACTTTTCCATGTAATGTATGTACATTTTGTTTTGTCATTTGTTACCCCTGAAGGTAAAAAGAAAAATTGAACACCTTTAGTTGCTTGGATTGTCATCTGGGGCAGTACCCCATTTATTTGATGGTGTTCATTTGAACACCCTTGATTTTTTTTTTCTTTGGGCAAATTTTACTTTACCCCCTTGTGGTTTAGCTCGGGTGTAGATGACTCCTTTGTCAATTAAAAATAAGCACTTTACCCCTGTGGTTTGTGAATCCTAAGTGCATCATTAACTTCTGTTGACATCCCTTATAAATCACCTAAATACCTTCATCTTCTTCCTCTAAACTAAACCCTAATATATATATATATATATATGTATGTCTATACAAATCAACTAACAATCACCATCATACCCTTCCCTGCCACCATTACTTCCCTGCCGATCCCTAACCCAGCTAGCTGCAGCCCATTACCTCTATATGGGTTTGCAAATTATGGCAGACAAAACCCGAATTCACCGGGCTTCTCACTAGGTGTCTCTCTTCTAGTGAAATGGTGCTTTCAGAGGACTATACTTGTGTGATTTCCCACAGCCCAAATCTGAGAACAGCCTATGTATTTGACAATTGCATAGTTGAGAGTTGTTGGATCTCTACTGCGAGAAAGGAAATTGGTTTTTATGGTAATCTAATCAATGAGCTATCCATCTGAGTGTTTTCTCAACTTCAATTACACTTGCATGGATGTTGGAGAAGGGAATGGAAAAATGTCATGTGATGATTGTGGAGAAGTGGTTTGGAAATACTCTTGGATCCTGAAGGACGTTTCTGATCCTCAGATAGCCACCTGAAAAAGGGATTAACACTCCGGTCGGGGGTACCGAAATTAGCACTCTGACGAATAAGTTAGTATATATTCTCTCGTTTGCTTGTGTCTTAAGTTTCTTTAATCTATTCTCACATACCTCTCTTTGGTTGATACTCCTCTCATTTATACTCATCCCTGATCTCAGGAGTCGGGCCCACTTTTAATCCGGCGCATAACTGCTCACTCGGTCATTTTGTCGTGTGCCTATTCGCACTCAGCTTCTTGTACGGCTAATTCTATGGCCGATTTAGTTATTCGGCTTCAGGATCCCCCAGGACGGAGCCGAATAGTTTATATCCTGATTGTCTTCAAATTCATTTGGCTTTCCTACATATAAGATTATTCGGCTCCCACAATTGCTCCCCAAACATCCTACCAATACCAGTTAGTCGGCATGTTTGGTCTTGAACTTGGAGAGTCAAAAATACGACGGTTACCCTTATTCCAACACAAATGTCAGAACGCCTACGCTTTTTAGGAATCATTATAATTTCCCGCCCCTTCGTACGCTTCATTCATTTAATGCGATTTGAAACCGTGTTGTCCCTTCGAATGCATGTTTTTTGAATACGTGAAACTTCTTGGTTGCTTGTCAGTATATCTCCCTCATTTTACGACTTCTGCAACTTCTTCCCGTTCCTCATTGTCCTCTCTACTCCTTGTAAGTTCTCATTTTCTCCATTTCGACTCTCATTTCCTAGTTTGTTTTTAGTTTAGCGTACTTCCTATACTGGCCAGGATGGCGAAACATTTGAAAGCCCTTCTTTCTGTAGATCGAGTTTCTGGTTTTCGACGCCATTTTTTCATTCCTGACGACGTCCATCTGTCACTCGTGGCAGAGAGCGTAGTTGACATGGAGAGGACCGATGAGAGTACAATCATCTTTCCTTTCCTTTCCTATCAATCGCTGAGGGCGGAGTCTATTTCTCCCTTCACCCGTTTTTGAGGGCTATCCTTTGCCACTGGGGTCTAATCTCTTCTCAGCCTAACGTAAACTTTTACCGAATCATAATGGGAATTGTAGAATTAAACCGATGCCTTAGGCTCCATCTTGGAATCCCTACTATTCAGCATTGTTATGCCTTGGCCAAATCCTCTGACCGGCAGGGGCGCTACTTTCTCAGGGCTGAGGACACCGACCATCATTTGGTGACTATGCTTGCCAGCTCTGGCAAGCATGTTGACAATGTCATGGTCGTTGTCCGAGGCAACTGGGAATTCGGCAAGGGTGAAGATCGCCTAGATCCTGTGCCTAGACGAAAAGGCGAACCAGGTGGCCGTATAGTCCTCCATTTGTATTTGTTATATATTTACCCGGCTTAGATTCTATCCACTTACCGTTTCATTTACGCAGGTAACGATTTGAAAAAAATTCTCGTCTCGGCCGACGACGTTGTACTTGCGCAAATCAAAACCGCGCTCCAGTTCTTCGATCGTCCAAACCTCCAAAAGCAAGGGAGGGCGGCCCACGTACTTCTGAGATACGAGCCAACTTGCGCTACATTTTCGGCCGCAGATCACATTCTGATTCCAAATGGCGAACAGCAGCTTACGGCGCTTATTTTCCCGAACTTCAAAAATCTTAGGGAGATTGGTCTTGAAGCTTCAAATTCAGAGCCGACAGAGGAACAAATAGCCGAAGAAGTCGTTGAGCAGCCGAATCAGTCCACCTTGGACAGATCCGATGGTCTCAGGGAGGAGGTTGACGCGGCTCTAAATTTGGCTTTTGAGGAAGCCGGCTTGAACCGTCCATCCACTTCAAGCCGAGTAGACGTCTCGTTTGAAGATATTTTCACCGACTTAGGGGACCTTCCCGGCGCATATCCTGAGAACACGGTTGGGAAGTCGCTCACGCAGATGGCCAGGAGAAAAAACGCCGAGAGGATGGCTGCCCGGAGGAAGGCCGAAGTCGACCGATCTGAACCTCCATCCGTTGCTAGGGCTGAGTCTTCTCTGCCTGCTCTTGTTGAAGAAACAGTGCAGATTGATACAGCCGAAACAAAGCACATTGTCGTTGATCAACAGGACAATCAGGAGGCCGAGCACAAGGGAGAAAAATGTTCTGCCGAGCACGAAGCCGACTCTTTAGAAAACCTAATTGATAAACGGCCGCGCATAGAGGAGTCAGACCTGGTTGTGCTGTTTATCATACAACCAAGGATAAAGAACGTGCTGGTTGCTTCTGATGCATCAGCTGTGAAAGACGCTGCTGTGGCCTTAAGCGTGGCCTCTTCAATTTCTCTGCCGGTTGACAGAGCAACCTTTCGTGTAGAACTGGATTTGCTATCCATAGCATTAGCCGCTCAATCGGCGATATTGGTACATGACTTGAGCCTTGTTTGTGGTCTTGCATCTATATATATATATATATATATTTTTGCCAGCTATCTTACTAATTCCTTGTTTTGCAGGCAATGGTCAGGATAGCTGTGATTGGTCGCCGTCAACATGACGCTATCGAACAAATCGGCTTTCTCACAACCAAAGTTGAAAATGAAAAGAGCAAGGCTACAGAGGCCTCTCTCAGAGCCGAGTCTGAGGCAATGAAAGCGGCGAAAGAACGAGCAAGGGTTGATGCTGAGGCAGAAAAGGCCAAGAGTTCTGACCAACTTAGGTTGGCCGCCGAAGAAAGGGCGAACGCGAGCGATGATGCGCTTAAGTTAGCCAAGGAGGTGATTGCCAAATTGGAGGCCGATTTGGAAGCATCAAAGAAGGCAAAGGAAATCGCCGACTCCGAGATTTCCAAGACATTCCGAGCCGGAAAGGACGCCGCCTTAGAAAATTACATGGAGGAAGTACCTAAGTTCGAGAATTGGGGCTTCAAACACGTCTGGCTCAAAGCCCTCGCTGCCGCTAATGTGACATTGGAATTCCATACAAGCAGGTGGACGTTGAGTCGCTAGAGTTTGACCCTGAAGATTGACTAGGATCAAAGTAATTTTGTTTTTGTTTGGTATCTTGTGTGCGTAGTTTTTACAGATTTTTGTTTAGTTATTTTGGTTAGAAGTTAAATGTAGGATAATTTTCATGTGTAAAATGACTACTGTTTGTACTCAATTTATTAATGAAAATTGCCTTTGTCTTTCTGTCTGTCTGCTGCTGCATGTGCTAATTAACGGCTAAGTAGGATGATGTAAAATCATGAAATGAGTAAATTAATTCGGCGATAAAATAACTGTGCGTAGCTTTGCAATTTAGCCGAATAGATTAATGAATTTGCCCTTGCCTCAGCTGATGAATGAATAGAACCGCCGAATATCGGTAGTTTATGGATTGGTTGGGGCACACTAACTTATGGGCGGAAAATGATGAGGCTGAGCCGAATATATTAATGAATCTGCCCTTCCCCCAGTTGATTAATGAACGGAATCGCCAAATATCGGTAGTTCATGGATTGGCTGGGGCACATCCACTTAGAGCCAAAAAACTTTGAAATTTAGCCGAATAGATTAATGAATATGCCCTTGCCCCAATTGATTAATGAACAGAACCGCTGAATGAATCTGCACTTATTCCAGTTGATTAATGAATGGAACCGCTAAATATTGGTAGTTCATAGATTGGCTGGGGCACATCCACTTAGCGGCGCAAAGCTTTGAAATTTAGCCGAATATATTAATGAATCTGCCCTTGCCCCAATTGATTAATGAACGAAACCACCAAATATTGGTAGTTCATGGATTGGCGCAAAATATTGAAGAGATCGCTTCGGGAATGCTACACCCGTAATTAATAAGTGAGGTGGGGGTTGCGTCTGCGTAGGTTCCATTTTTGTGTTCAGATTCAACAAATTGCGAGAGGGAAAAAAGCATAATGTCGAACCAAGCTGGACGAATTTGGATGTTAAGAAGACTATTCGTCAACAGCAGAGGGGAGGGTAAGACACTGGCTAAACTGGACTCAGAGATAAATTGAGGTGGCGATCCTACGCACACGGCGAGTAGGACGTCGGGGGTGTGTGAGAGGCGTCACTCCCCACATCGTCGAAATAGGTCACCCAGGAAGGAGAAGCAACAACGAGGTAACTTCCCCCGCTTGCGAGGCGAAACCAGTCGTCCACCGCGCCCGTTGAGTTTTTCGGTCTTTGTTGGGAACAAACCAATGACGGAAGCGGATTCGATTATCTGCAATCCAAACGTGGCAGTCGAGTTTGCTTGATAGATTTTTCTGCCAGAAGTTCAGCAGTCGATGGTCGGCCAACCTGGTTACGAAGTTTTTTGGGAGGGCATCCATGGAGCAATAAAGGGATTATATACCTCTTATGAAATTGGCATGCGCCTTTGTGTCGCGTGAAGAAAGATAGAGCAGAAAGACGGTCGCATTCAGAGCTTGGAAGCTCGTGCAAATAAAGCCGAGAATGAGCTGAAGAAAGCAAAAACTTCTGAAACTCGGTCGGCAAGTCAAGTAAACCTGATTGTTGCGGAAAGAGTAAACCAGTGAATTTTGGATCATGCGATTGCCGACCGAGAAACGGTGAGCATGTTTGCAATATAAGCTGTGAAGACCAGGTCCTATGAACAAGGCTTCCATGACGGTCAAAAAATTGGAATAGATAAGACGAAGGAAAAGCTAGTCGAGGAAGTCTGTCGATGCGAAAATCGTGGATTTAAGCTTGGGTGGATCAATGCTCTCCAGGTCACGGGCGTTGATTCAGCATCGCCTTTATATCAGAGTTACAATTTTCCTTTCGAGGCTTTCGACGCCGAGAAGACCGACGACGAAGATGGTGCTGAATAAAATTTATTGAACATGTTGTTCCGTTTTGATGCAAATCATGTATTTACGATCTATTTAACAAAACATTTTATTTCGAATGTCTGTATATTGTTTCAATCAATGTTTTTAAATTAAGTCAAGACCTTCATCTATTACTTTATGTCAATCGTGTTTGCACTGGCCAATCGTGTCTTTCATGGATGGGGCTCCGAATTCGGAGGCTTATTCGGTTCAAACGTGTCATTCCCCTATGGGACTCCGAATTCGGAGGCTTTTTGTTACCAAACCAAAATTTGCAAAGTAGGGAGAAAAAAGACATTGCATTGGGAAAATGAAAGTTGTACATTTCGAAAATTCAAAACAAGCTACTATGCCATACAAGTTGGGTTAATGATAAAATTTACGCAAATGCGTGGAATTTCATGGACGTGGCAAACTTCTTCCAGACATGTCTTTGAGTCGATATGCCCATGTTCCTGCGATTGAGTCAACCTAATAGGGGCCGTCCCAGTTAGGACCTAACTTTCCGTCAGCGGGATTCCTAGCAGCGGGAAGCACTTTCTTGAGGACCAATTCTCTTGGTGTATAACGACGTAGTTGTACGCGTTGATTATACGATTTAGCAAACTATTGCTGATACTGTGCTATGGAAGCAAGGGCACGGTCTTGGCGTTCTTCAATCAGAGTCAAGTCCAGAGCCAACATCATGTCATTTCGGCTCATGTCAAAAACCTTCGATTTTTGAGTGGGTAGGCCGATCTCTAGGGGGATGATTGTCTGGGTTCCAAAGCATAGAGCAAACGGCGTTTCCCCAGTGGATCGCCTTGGAATAGTGCGATGAGCCCACAGCACGCTGGGCAACTCTTCGACCCATCTGCCTTTAGCTTTCTCCAGCCTTTTCTTGATGTCGTCCAGAATGACTTTGTTGGTGGCCTCCACTTGACCATTGCTTTGTGGGTTAAGCCGGCGAGGAAAAGTAGGGCCGAATACCATACGTGTTGCATAATTTTCAGTATACGCCACAATTAAACTAGGTACCGTTGTCTGAGACAAGCGCTCTTGGTATGTCGAATCTCATTATGATGTTTTTCCATACATAACGCTTAACGTTGGCATCTCGAATATGTGTTAGTGCCTCCGCTTTGACCCATTTTGTGAAATAATCCGTCGCAACAATTAAGAATCGCTTGTTCCTTGGAGCTCGTGGTAATGGTCCGACGATATCAAGTCCTCATTGAGTAAACGGCCATGGATAAGTGATAGAGTTTAACTCCTCGGCAGGCAGATGAGTTAAAGGGGAAAACTTCTAGCATTGTTCACATTTCTTGACATAAACATTCGGCATCTGTTCGCATGGTCGGCCAATAGTACCCCTGTGTTACGGCTCAATGGGCCAGAGAACGTCCGCCCGAATGGGCACCACAACTGCCTTCATGTATTTCAGACAAGAGTTCCTTGACTTTATTCGGGTGAACACATTCTAAGTACGGCCCAGAAAGGAATTTTTTGTAGAGCTTCCCCTGCGGATCCAAGTAGTATCGCAGTTTGTGCTTCTTTCTTATCCATCGGGAGCTACTCTGAGGATAGGAATGCAGCGATAGAGTCCATCCAATTTGGACCTGGTTCAATAACGTTGATCTGAACTAATTCTGAAGAGGCAATGCTCGGCTCAAGGACGAATCCTACTTTGATTGTTCGTTTAATTTCTGAGTTGATGGCAGAGGCTAGGCAAGCCAGGGCATCTGCATGCATGTTCTGATCCCGGGTTATTTGATTCAATTCATGGTGATCAAATTTCGCGAGCAAAGAATTCGCCATATTCATATAGGCTACCATGCGGTCATTTTTGGCACTCTTTCAACTGGTTGATTACTAGCTTCGAGTCATAGAAAACAAGTAGACGCCGCGCATCGAGTTGAAGTGCATTCCGTTGGCCGGTTAACAATGCTTCGTATTTAGCCTCATTGTTTGATGCATTGAAGCCCAGTTTGACAGTCTGCTCGATTATTGCCCCTGCAGGGGTCATGATTACTATGCTTGCCCCACTGCCGCGTTAGTTGGTTGACCCGTCACAGTACATCTGACAAACGTCTCCAACATATATTCTCCAGTTGGGCTTAGGTTGCACTTGATCAGACTTAAAGTCGGCAAGAGATCCCGTGAATTCGGCTACAGGGTCGGCGAGCACTTGCCCCTTGATGGAAGTTCTGGTTAGAAATTAGATATCATACTGGCCGAGTTTTAGAGCCCATTTCGAAACACGCCCCGATGCTTCCGCGCTGCGGAGCGCTGACCTGAGGGGATAGTCTGTTAGGACCCCAATAGTATGCCCCTGAAAGTAATGCATCAGTTTTCTTGCAGCCATAACGAGAGCAAGGATAAGCTTTTCCAATGGAAGGTAACGTGTTTCGGCGTCGGCCATTGCTTTGCTCACATAGTAAACTGGTCGCTATTCCTCAAGTGCTTCCTTTAACAATTCGGCGCTAACCGCCCAATCGGATACCACCAGATACAAAATGAGCGAATCGCCTGCCGCAGGTGTTGCCAAGAGTGGTACTGATCAGAGATAAGTCTTCAGGCCGTCCAAGCAGCCTGCACTCGGGGGTCCATTCAAAAGTTCTACCTTGCCGAAGTGTGTGAAAAAATTGTCGGCAGCGATTTGTGGAACAGCTAATAAACTTGTTGAGCGCGACGGCCATTCCCATCAACTTCTGAACCTCTTTAATTGATCGAGGGGAGCCAAGCTGTAGAATTACCGTGATTTGCCTCGGGTTGGCTTCGATTCTGCAGTGGTTAACGATGTAGCTAAGGAATTTGCCGAATCCGATGCAGAATGCGCACTTCGAGGCGTTCAGTTTCATTTTGTGCTTTCGAAGAATGTCGAATGTCTCTGACAAATCGGCTAGATGGGCGTGTTTTTCCTTGGATTTGACCACCATATCGTCGATGTATACTTCCATGATACGGCTGAGTTGTTCCTTGAACATGGAAGTCACTAGTCTTTGGTAAGTTACCCCCGCATTCTTCAGCCCGAAAGGCATGACCTTGTAGCAATAGGTTTCTCTTGGGGTGAGGAATGCGGTTTTTTCTTGATCCTCTCTGGATGCATAGCGGTTTGATGGTAGCCCCTGTAGGCATTCAAGAAGCTCATGCGTTGATGATGTGCCGTTGCATCTACGAGTTGGTCTATTCTGGGCAAAGGAAAACAGCTCTTGGGACAAGCTTTGTTTAAGTCCGTGAAATCCACACAAACATGCCAAGAGCCATTCCTCTTCTTTACAACCACAGTATTGGACAACCATGTAGGATAAGTTACTTCACGAATTGCCCCGGCATCAAGTAATTGATCAACTTCTTCAACAACGGCCGAAGTATGCTCTGTGGCTAACCGCCGACTTCTCTGAATAATTGGCTTACATTTCGAATCAACGTTTAAGCGATGCTGGGCCACAAATGGATCCACTCCTGGCATCTCGTATAGTGACCATGCAAACACACCGATGTTGCCGAGTAAGAAGGATACAAACTCTTGCCTTTCAACTTCATCCAGGGAAGCGCCGATCATGAAGAGCTTGTCAGGATTCTAGCCAATTTCGACCCGATCCAGGGCTTCGGTTGCCTTTTCACTTGGGTTATTCCCAATGTCTTCGAGGCTCTCCCTATCTGGTACCTCAATTGAATGCACTTCCAGCTCCCTTGGTCTCTTTGTAGCAAGAAGATAACATACCTGTACCGATTTCTGAGAACCTCGAATTTGTTCGATACCGTACTCAGTCGGAAAACGAAGTAGTTGATGGTAGGTGCTTGGCACGGCTTGCATGGTATGCAACCAAGTTCTTCCCATGATGAGATTATATGGCGAAGGAAGCTTGACAATCAAAAATTCTACATCTACTGATCTGGTGCCCGCCTGAACTGGTAGTGTGATTTTGCCTAAAGGATACTCCGGGTTAGCATTGAAGCCAAATAATGGATAATCAGCTGGAGACAGATCCAAGTCAGTGAAGCCAAGTTTAACAAAAGTTTTGTAATACATTATTTCCGAAGTGCTTCCCTCGTCAATGAGAACACGCTCAATGGTGAATCTGTTTATGCGTAGCTCGATGACGAGGGGATCAGTGTGGGGGTGAGTTATTCCAACTAAGTCAGTGTCATCGAAACTAATCCTCCCAGTTTCATGGAGCTGTTTCGCTGGCGTGATTAGCCTATAGGGACTGGACTACAACTGAATTGTATGCACCTTGGATGACGTCGGCAAGTTGTATATCATATGAATTACACTAAGTGGAGGTGAATCTGGCCGTAGAGCTACTGTGTTTGATGAATCGTTTTTCCGGACGTATTGTGTAAGCCAGCCGTCTTGCACCAACTCTTCCAGGTGATCCTTTAGTGCATAACAATTGTCGGTGTCGTTACCATGGTCTTTATGATACTCACACCGTTTATCCCATCTCTTCGTATCGGGAGGTCCCATCGTCTTGGGCGGCCACTTGAAGAACGGAAGGTGTTGAATTTTCGACAAAATCTTACTGATCGGCTTTGTTAACTCTGTGTATTTCTTGTCTGAGCGCCTTGTGCGCTTGCTATCCACTTGATACTGTTCATTAGCTCAATGTGAACATTGATCAATTGATCGACGCAAGTCATGCCTTTTGTTTCGTTTAGCCTGATTCTGCGGCTCGAGACTTCTTCATGGCACGACGCTAATCGGCTGAACGATTCCCGGCGGGGCCGTCTCAACGGCTTTATGCCCGGATTTGACCCGCAGGGCATCGTCTTTCACTTTGCAATACTCTTCGACCTTCTTCATTAACGCTCAGATTGTTTTGGGGGGCCGTCTGGTCAATGAACTGCGGAGGGGACTATCAGGATGCAATCCCATCTTGAAGGCGGTAATGGCCATGGAGTCATTGCAAGCATCATTTACCAGATTAAAGCATTCCCAATAGCGTGCTGAATATTCACGAAGGGTTTCACCTGATTTAATTTGCATCGCCCAGAGGAAATCGGCTTGCTTTGGCTGGATCTCATTAGTGATGAATCTTGCCCTGAAGGACTTTTGGAGTTGATAGAAGCTCTTAATCGATGCCGGCTCTAGTTTATAATACCACCTGACGGCCAGTGGTCCCAGACTGCTTGGAAATATTCGACACATGAGAGCTTCATCGTCAGCATGAAGTGTCATTGCTTGCTTATAATGACGAATGTGATCAGTGGGATCCGATTTTCCGTCGTAGAGGGTGAACGACGGTGCTTTAAACTTTTTGGGTAGCACAACCCTTGCAATTCGTCGCACAAAGGGGTCATGTTTATCTTCCTCATCCGAGTCATCGCTCCTCCCTGGTTTATGCTGTACATACGGACTTCCTTCAGATGAGCTGGATACATTAACTTGTCCTTTCTTTCTGGGTTTCGGGGATGGTGAGTCAGAATCACTATCATTATTGTGTTTCCGAAGTCGACGTCGTCGACCATCCCTCTTTCCCGAAGGTCAACCCCAGTCTTGGCATGCGGCTTGTTGGGATTTCGCCACCTCCAAGGCCAAATCCTGGCGCAGGCGCTCGTTCTCAACCATCATGTTCTCCAACCGCTGTTCATTTTGCTTTGCTTGATCTATAATCGTCTGCACTGTCTCGTGCATTGAAGTTGAGGGTGAGGTCTGAGCTATTGAATCGAAGTTCAAGGCCCATCATGCGGCGATATTCTCCTGTCCAAGCACGTTTCTTGGAGTGAAGTTGTCTCTTGGCGTAGTTTCGTCAGTGACTATCAGAGGATCTTTTGTGACGCCCGCCATGGATTTGCTTGAGTATTCCCACAGATGGCGCCAATTGTGGAGAAATGGTTTGGAAATACTTTTGGATCCTGAAGGACGTTCCTGATCCTCTGATTGCCACCTGAAAAGGGGATTAACATTCCGGTCGGGGGTGTCGGAATTAGCACTCGGACGGACAAGTTAGTATATATTCTCTCGTTTGCTTGTGTCTTAAGTTTCTTTAATCTGTTCTCACATATCTCTCTTTGGTTGATGCTCCTCTCATTTATACTCGTCCCTGATCTCAGGGGTTGGGCCCACTTTTATTCCAACGGATAATTGCTCACTCGGCCATTCTGTCGTGTGTCTATTCACACTTGGCTTCTTGTACGACTGATTCTATGGCCGATTTAGTTATTCGGCTTCAAGATCCCCCAGGACGGAGCCGAATAGTTTATATCCTGATTGTCTTCAAATTCATTTGGCTTTCCTACATATAAAGATTATTCGGCTCCCACAATGATGTTCATGGGGTTTGCCATTGATAGTTTTTCTCCATTTGTTTCTTTCTTGTTTCAAACTAAAGCAAATCCTACCAGCTTCACTAATTTCACATCAATACCAATAAAATTTTCTACACAAGGCTATCAATCAATTCTGATTTTTATTTTGAAAGTCCATCAATTATGCATATGGTGGTTGTGTGTAAGGGAGAGGGGTGGGTTTGGTGTCATGGCAGCCGAGTGGGGAGAAATAGTAGAGGGAAAGAAGAATGGCTATTTTTTTGTAAATTTGAAATTTATAAGGGGTATTTTTTGTCTTAAAAATGGCTTTGGATGGAAAAACTTACAGTTACACTTTGGTTCACAAACCATAGGGGTGAACTGTTTTGTCTCCAAATTATAAAGGGCGTCATTTGCACATGGACCAAATCACAAAGGGGGGTAAAGTGAATTTGCCCCCTTTTATTTTGCCATACATATAAGGAGTTGAATATGCAATTTGAAGTAAATGTCATGATATTTTTGATTTTTTTTTACCGATTGACAAAAATCAAGGAAAAATTATACAATTTCACTTGAGACGAAAGAGTTGAATAAAAAAAATGTTATGTTGACCGTTTGACAAAAAAGTTGTTTCCAGACAAAAATGTCTACTTCGCCAAAAATATTTGAAGCCTAAACCGTGTCGTGGTATTTTTCCTTGCAATTGTGAGGCATCTTCATTGCCAGTCATACATTCTTTGCCTCATGCCTCATCATATATTCTTTCTGTTTTTGCTACTGGTCCACTGGAACATATAGAATAAATTTAAATATAGTTTAATTAATTCCCTTTCTAAATGATTATCTTTATTTATGTGGCCATAATTTTGCAGGTTTGAGCGTGCAAGACCTGTGAAGCAAGCTCTGAGACAGAGAGTGTTGAAAGAGCACCAATTGGAGGTCCTTTTGTTGAGTTGTGCTTTTCATTTAAAAAAAAATTAAATATTGTAATGGCTTTGAATTTTCATGTTTCCTAAACTTGGAGGCTGTAGTTGTGGTCCTATTTGACCAGTTCTGAACTTGTAGACTTGGTTGTAGTCTTATTTAATTGTGGAGTTTCTTTATGTCCTTGGTGGTCTGATGGTGAACCAGACTTTGGCTTTGATATATTCTTTTTGTTCTTTATTTTTATTTTTTGTGATTCTGAAGCAAAAAGACATTTGTCCATCTTTTTCCCCATTTTGAAATCCTAACATAAAGTTTCTAACCCTAATCCCACGTCAGTGCCACCTCACTCCAACACCCAACCACCTCTTCCTTGCTCCTCTACCATCCCCCTCCACCCCAGCCACCTTCCCCACCACCGGCTCGCTCTTCCCCCTCCACACTACAATAGTCATACCACCTTCATTATCAACCATTGTGAAAGAACTGAAACCATTTTTATATCTTGCTGTTCAGTTTCTGGTAAAATTGTCAAAACATGGTTTCAGAAGGTGATAACATGATTATACAAAATCAAAATTCATGGCATGTATTGGTCTTAATTGGTCCAGCACACTACTAGCATTGCACTGTAATTGACGGGTCTTGCATTTTTACACCAAAATGACCTGAAGGTGAGGTTTTGTTAACAAACCACAAAACTCAAGTTTAAAAGTTTGGTTTTGATGATTTGGTGAATTGGAAGGAACATAATTCCTTATAACTCTGATATCATGTGTGTGTTTCTGCAGATTGAAGGAGTGAGTGAGGACTACGAAAACGATAAATCTTAGAAGATGATGCTTTTGTTTGATGTTTAAAGATGTTTGGATATTGAAACAGAGGAGTAGCTAGCAAAATTGTGAAAATGCTGTGTGTATATTTTTGCAGTGTAATGAAGTCCATTTGAGAGTTTCAGTGATGGAATAGGTTCCGCCAAATATTATTTTAGAGAATCTTAGTTCAATTTTAAAAATAATGCGACTTACTCCTGATTCTAAGAGAAGATGAGAGAGAATATATATACGGAAGAACATATTATAATTTAAAATTTTAATTACAATAAAAAGGTGAGAGACAATTTAAATTGATATATAGAATAGAAAGGAATTCACCACACACCAAAATTAAATATTAAAAAAAATAATAATAAAAATAAAAAAAGGAAAGAGAAGAAAAGGAAGAAACGCGGCAAATGCATTGTCAATGATTGGGGAATCCAATGAACTTTGCGACTAAATATTTTCCAAAATTAGTTTATTTTGTGTAAAAAACATATGTTTGATTGCGATATTAAAATTGATATATGATTATAATAATATTAATGTCTTAGGTCAAAAGATGTATTGAAAATATTTTCCACCGCCAATACTACCATTATTACAATATTTTTAGTGTGGCAATCAAACACATTTTTTCTACAAAAGACAGAATTGAAAATTTTTATTTTTAGAAAATATTTAGAAGGAAAGTTCAATGGATTCTCCAATCATTGAAAATTTATTTGCTTGTTTTTTTATTATTAAATTCTCATAATGCAATTGAAGCTTATCAACATAAACAAATCAAGGAGTGGTTTGGAATGATCTAAATAAATATACTTTTTAATTTTTTATAAAATATGGGTTGAGTTTGAAACAATGTAATAGAGAAGTGATGTAACTTAAATAACATAATGTGACTTAAATAAAATAGTAACTTTTTGACTTTTTAACTTTTTTAAGTTTTAACAAATAAGACCTAAATTTAGACCATTCAAAATTCTGAAATTTTATTCTGAATTATATTGTGGTGTCCCATATATAATATTCTCTCTTAGAATCATGAGTGAGTAGGTCCTGATTTTGGAGCGTGCGCTTAGTGAAGTGCTGAATTTAATTTTTCTCATAGTTTTGTCGGTGTGAATGACTTTCACGATTTCACCATCATTTACACGCAACTCTTCAAATTTAACTCATTCTCATTGAAACAAATAAGAGATTGTAAGAAATCTCTTGTATATATTGTATCTGACAGTGTAAGAGGAGACTCCATTTATAGGAGTTATTGTTTACAACATCATTATATTACATTACATAAAATATTAGAAAGTGGCCGAAAGCAGCCGAAAGCGAAGGCGTGCTTTGGCATCTAGCATCCACTATATATATATATAATATATTAGTATAGCTATGTGTGTTAATATAATATATATACATATTAATATATGTTACATTATATTAATATATGTTAACAGCCCCCCTCAAACTCAAGGAGGACAAACATCAACCAACTGGAGTTTGGAGACAAGGTCAACGAAGCGGCCAGGAGAATGAGCTTTGGTGAAGATATCAGCAGGTTGATCAGCAGAGGAGATGGGATGGAGATGGACAGTACCACGAGTAACGTGTTGACGAATAAAATGACAGTCAATCTCAATGTGCTTGGTGCGATCATGAAAAACATCATTGTGAGCAATTTGAAGAGCACTTTGATTGTCACAAAAGAGGGCAGTAGCGCCAGAGGGAGAGAGATTTTTGGTTTTGATCATTAGAGCATTGTTGACCATTTTGGTTGAGCAGCAGAGTGCCCTCTGGTCAACAACACAATCAGGCAGGAACTAACCTCGATTTACAGGTGCAGAACTTAGGAGTACTCATTCACGTTAGCAAGCTCATTTCTCAAACCTCAGGAAGCAATTTTTCCTTCATCAACCATGTGGTCTATTCTTTTACCCACACATCAAGGATTCCCTCAACTTCATTCCAATTTCAATTTGGGACTTCATGTCCCCTACTGTAGTCTTCTCCCTACAAGAACATGGTACATAGCATTTGCTCCAATTTACATGAACATAACACATAAAACACAATCTCAAATCAGAGGTGCATCACACCAACTAATTTATAATACTCAAATATTGTGAATCTGAGGGAATCTTCATGGCGTGACATACACCTAAGGGCAAAGGCGACTCAAACTTATTTGAGACCCCTAAGGTGAAAAATCTAATTGGGGCCCTTCATAAATTTTTGTACAATTTTTTTATTTTTTAATACTAGTTTTTATTTTCTAATACAATAATTTTTTATTTAAAAGTCATGGCAATATCTCTAACCTTCATAATCAAAATAATTTTTAGAAGCAAGTCTTTTTGTCTTGAATGAGACGACGAAAAAAGTGTAAATGTGAAGATGAGACTCTTTTTGAATCCAATGAGAGGTTTTGGTCAATATGCAATATGCAACCCCCATATTGTCTCCATTAAATATACGAACAAAATACAATGACAATACTAATTTTGTTGTTTAAATGCCAAAAGTGCCCTTGATATCATTGTAACCAAACACACCCATCTCATAACTTCACACCACAATCAAACACCCAATACCCCATCTGGCCCCACTACCTCTTCCCTCTCCATTACTCTTCCCCGCTAAACTACGACTACCCAACCTCATAAATCTCTTCTTCCTTTTTTTTCCCGCTAACATGCATTGAATCTTTCTCCTCTCTCTCAAATGCATTTTCTCTCTCTCAAATTGATCTCACGGATTCAACATCAAATTACTTATATATACATGTATATTGCTACTATATATATAAATATATTTACACTTACATTTACATATAGATAGATTAGCACAGATGCATAGAATTGTTGCTTTTGATTCAATTAACAGAAAAGTTTCTTTGCGAAATTCACAATAGCTCTGGTGCAAAGTTACAATCACCGCAACCATTGCAATTCCCGGTTCCCGCAACCTTCTCTGCGAAATCCTAGCATCGCCACCACCCCAACGCTTACCTATCACTATATCGCCATCACAAATGCCACTGTAACAACAAATAAACCACACATTCACCAAACCCAATATCCATTCTTCTTCACCGATCACTCATGCCTCAATAATAAAAGGCCTATCATGGTTTTAGTAAATAGAACAATAATCCATAAGGAGAGATATAGAGAGAGGGAAAAGAGGGTTTATATATGTACATGTGTGGTGGTCACAACGGTGGGAGGCTAGAGCTTGCAGTGTATAAATGTAATAACCCGACCCTCGTACATGTTCTTTGTTATATTTTCAGATCCTATTTTGTGATTTTGGATGCTTACTGTGTAATTCCATGAGAAATTAGGGATAAGAAAGTGAACTCCATGTTTAAAGCATATGTTTAAGGATGTCTATCTGTTCAACAAGAAAAGTATCTGTTACACTAGAAGGTTTGAATCAGAAATTGGAGGCCGAAAAGGCTTAATTATCTGAAATTGATTTTATACATGTGATTAGCATAATTTTTAGGTAATATTAAGCATTTTTGGAAAATTTCAATTTCGGATGTTTAAACGATTGACTTTTGTCTTATTAGCTCTTATAGCTCTTATAGATATATATGTGTTCTTTGAGCTTTGGACTTAGTTCAACACATTTTATGGAAAAGGATAGTGAGAGTAAGAGTAGAGAGAAATGAGAAGGGAGTTTCAATAAAGGCTAGAGATTTGATAACCTAAAGAGACTTTGGGAGATCTCAACTCAAGGTAAGTTTGTCTAACTTTTATAATTCCTCTCTTGAATTTGAGGGTGATACAACCATGATAATTGAACCCAAGGTGTAATTGGATCATGTTTTATCCATTGGATGAGTTTGAACTAAGTTGCTTATGTATGTATATGGAGAAATTAGCTTTGATTTCTTACTTTCTCATGAAAGATCATGAAGAACTTACCTTATATATATGTGTGTTGGTATATGTGATGTTGATGCAAAAAGGAAATTTGATTATAGTTAAGAATTCAAGAACTAGTGTTTATCTAGTTTAATGCATGTATTTGAAGCCTTTGTAACATGAATTTTAGACTATGTTTTGTCAACTAAAAATGTTAAAATGAGCCTTGTGAGGATGCACCAAAAGATTGGGATTTTGTAAGAATTTTCGGACAATTTTGGGCAGAATCGCCGCACGTGCGGGGGTCATGGCCGCACGTGCGGGAAATGGTGAAAAACAGGGGCTTGGCCACTGTCTAAAAGGCACGTGCGGGGCATTTTGCCGCACGTGCGGGAGAGCTTGCCGCACGTGCGGGGCTCACAGCCGCACGTGCGGCCCATGCTGAAAAACGTGGATCGCTCCGTTTTGCGTGTAGAACCCTCTAATGTTGTCGGAATATGTATTTGATGCCTTTTAATATATATAAATTCCTTCGAAGTAAAACGAAACAGAAAGTAATTTGATATGAAAAGGAAACTAAATTGTAAAGGTTGAATGTGTGCAGGGCACACTCCGGGAGGAACAAGCACATCATTACAACACTGTGAGTAGTAGTATCATTATCTGCTTTACATATGGCTAATGACTTTCCTTAGCATTTCGTTTACGCAACTAGTTAATGTTTCAAGTACGCAACTATGTTAATGTTTCAAGTATGTATGTTAATGTTCAAGTATGTTCCAAGTATGTAAGAAAGAAAGGGGAAAGATAAAATACCTTCATTCTATAAGACTCTGGGCCTACGGCCATTCAATATAAGTTATTATGATACGAAACAAAGTGCTACACGGAACTAAGTGCTACGACGTGAGCCACCTCTAGAATCCGTGTGAGACACCTCTTGAGTTCGTATAAGTATATTCACGGGCTTAGTGCCAAATTATTTAAGGGCATCATGCCACCATGTTTAAGGGCCTTGTGCCACCATGTTTAAGGGCTTTGTGCCACTATGTTTAAGGGCATCATGCCACCATGTTCAAGGGCATTATGCCACCATGTTCAAGGGCTTCAAGCCATTATGATTTAAGAATGTGATATGTCAAGCTGTTACGTTCAAGATTGGGCCTAAGGCCATTATAAGATGAATACAGAATCAGGCTAACTTTGTGATCTCTGCTTTTCCATATGTATTGATATATGTCATGTTTCAAGTTGAGCATTGTTTCATTCATGTATTACTATTCACTGAGCCCGGCTCACTATTTGTTATGTCTGTTTCTGTAGGCAACCAACCAGGTGGTCAATCCTAACCCATGACGCCCAGTCTCTTTTGTCAATCTTCATGTATCCAGGCACTTACGAGGCCACTTATTTTGTGAAGTTTATTAAGATAATTAGCTTACTTCTTGGCTATCCTTCCAAGGTTGAATGCATATAACTTCAACAGTTTTTTTTGTTACATGCCCGACTATAGGGCTGGGTCTGTATATGTGTTTGGATATATATACTGCTAAGGAATATTTTTAGACCCTATCAACCTTTTATGGTGCATGTAATGTATGAGATCCTGGCATGTTAGAAATAGCTCAATGGAGTTTGTTTGATTTGGTATTCTTCTAATATTTTGTGCTTCCGTCAAGGCCCCATATGCTATATATATATACCAGGTTTTATGTCTGTTTCTGAATAGGTCATGCCCGAACTTTTAGGGGAGAGTTTGGAGTGTGACAATAAAATCCAATTCACACATCAACCGTGGCTTGCGGTGGTGGTGCACCGCATCCAATTTTCGCCAACTATAGGAAGTGGTAGTGGTGGGTTATCGATAGCAGTTGTAAATGTCCCCGAACGTTCCGGGGGGAGATCCCTCCGTTTTGTTCATTTGGGATCACCACAGTTCGGACTCAAAGTCACGGTCCTGTATCTAATCTCGCGGAGTGCAATGCAAGACCGATGAATCATCAAAGAGTCCAAATCCGATAAATCATTTTTGAAAACAGATTTTTTGAAAGAAGTGCCAAACATGGACTGCTTTGCCAGATACAGAGTCGCCACCTAAATATTTTATTTTAGAAAATTTAGGAAACCCTGACTCGTTGCCTAAGGCCACGTGTCCGTCATCACCAAAGTTGCCTCGGCTCGGGAACTTGGGTACGATTGGGGAAGGTCACTTCGTGAGCACCCCCGCTCGCCCGATCAAAGATCGGCCTTTACTAACCATGATATCGAGTTTTGAAAACATTATGTGCTCTTATTCTGGTTCTTAGCCTAGATTTACTACGTGATACGCACAGTATGCAAATATAGACCGGATCGCTTGAATTGGGACAAAGCATCTCATGTTTGTTTTTTAAAGCGGTTTGCTACTCGTAAGTAGGCTAAAATGTGGATTTGCCACCCTTAGGTGGGCTTAGAAAACATGATTTTGCCACTCTCAAGTGGGCTTAAAACTCGCAGTTGATGCATTATTCCAATTCAGATAATCCAACCTTCACCCACAGGCATTCAGGCAGATATATCACATAAGCAGTTAGCCTCATGGTAAGTATGCTATCATGGAAGACACTCACACACATGCAAGGATGCTAAAACATAAACACCCACTGAGTACTCCGAGCCAAAGAAAGAAGCTAATTAGAAATCATGCATGAATCCTAACTATGCTAAAATGCCTAATGCAACACATACAGGAATGCAACTAAAATAGGCTCAGCTATTCTAAGATGACATATGATGATGCTACAGCTAACACGTATTCAACTTTTAGAAATCATGCATGAATCCTAACTATGCTAAAATGCCTAATGCAACACATACAGGAATGCAACTAAGATAGGCTCAGCTATTCTAAGATGGCATATGATGATGCTACAGCTAACATGTATTCAACTTGAAATTGAAATACAATGCAGTTAGTATGATGCACCGAGCCCGGTGCGTGCAAGACAGATGAATGGATGCAAACATGCGAGCATAAGTATGCTAATTGAAACATGCCTAAACTAACTATCATAAGTTGGTAAATAAAAGGGAGAAAGACATGGGGTTGGAAGACAAACATCACACACACGCACACTTATTACACAATTGCCCTCGCTCGGAGAGTCCGAATAAATATTACACAACCAAGATGGATAATAACTCACAGCTAATTATTGCACAATTCTAGCTAATTAACAAATCAACTAAGTAAGCAATAAACTAGCATGCAAACTATGTGGAATGGACTGCCTCGGCTCTGTTTTGGATGACAATGGATGGTGTAAGCATGAGTCGCCTTGTCGGGAAATTCCATCGCGATGCCTCGTCTTGCCTTTGCTTGCAATTGATTTCCGAAAGTTGCACAAGGCTCTAGAAGGCAGAAACTCCACCCTGGGAGGACTGCCGACCAGCTATTGGCTTGGGAAACACCTGCCGACCACCCTTTGTGGTGGATACCAAAAAAAGGTGGTCGACCTGCCAGAAAACCTGGTCGGCCGACCACTTTCTACCCCTGGATCCTGGTTTTCTGCAACACAAAGCAAAAGAGAGACATGGCAAGGTATTTTCAACAAATGTGCGCATGACCACACTCCCCGTCCTTGCATCAGCTCTAGGAAGTGTGGTCCTCGATCCTCATGCCACCAATCACGCATCTCGATGCATGATGGCCGAGGAATCGAATTGCATGACTCGATGTGAAATGAATGCACATATGAACGCAACAAGGCCTAAACTCCATCATGGATAATCCAGAGCGTCGGCGACCAGGAATCGAGGCACGTTTCATCACTTGGAGTACGAAACGTCCCTCGTTTCCCGTGTTTGGACTAAACCCTACTCCAAACACAATGCAATATGCATGATATGCGTGAATGCAATTCTAACATGTGATCCTAGATGCAATGCCACTGAATGGCGCAAACATGCAAGGGATGAAATGCAAACATGCACCTAGCATATAAAATGCTAACACTACATGGCATGCATAATGTTCATGAACTAAATGCGACTAACAACCTAGCATACACAATGCGAGGAATGACATGGCATACACAATGCTAACAACATAACATGCACAACACATTGCAACATGGCATACACAATGCAAGGTGGACTTAAACCAATATGAGTGGACCTCAGCCACACTAAAATTAGTGGCCAAATGATAGAAATGAGACAACCGAAACACATGCAAACATGCACGATGCAAGGGACCGATCCTAAGGCATCAAATGCCACTCTACCAAGGCATCGTAAAGGATGAAAGATGGCATACAAACATGCAATTTCCAGCTCTGAAATAATATGCTCAATGGTCCCAAATCATGGAAACATGTCACCAAATGCATGAAATAGGCCCCGAAACTCAAAACTAGACAAATGCATAGAACCACAAGTATGCAAAGCAAGCATTATTTGATCATGAGGCATGAAAATAGAGCCAAGCCAATCCTAAACATGCACCAAATTAGTTCCAAGCATGGCCAAAAAGTGCTAACATGAAGGGCTAAAACAACATGCGACATAGGTTAGTAAGCATGGTTTACATGGCATGTATATGAAGCACAAGAGAGGTCACCAAACCAGCCACAAATGGGAACATGGTATGCTAAAACATGCCCAAATAACCACTAAAATATATCCAATGCATGCAAAAATGATGGGCTCTTTTGGAGGGCCATGAGGTGGATTACTCAACACATACAAGATAGACATGTAAAATGGCAAAGCCCACTCTAGAAATTAGTTATGACAGCCCTAAAACTCACCAAAAAGGCCCTGAAATGGGTCAATGAAACATGCAATGAAAGGTCCCCTTGAAAGGCCTTGAGGAGGATTGCTCCACACATGCATGAGGGACACAAAAAATGGCCAAAAGGGCTCCAGATAGAACCAAGGAAGACCTCAAAACTCACATAATAGCGCCTGAAACAAGACTTCAAAGCATGTAAGATGGAGCCCCTTTGGAAGGCCAAAAGGGCCAACAAACAAGACAAGGAGAGAGGGGGTCACCCCCCTCTGATTTTGGCTCTCAAAACAGTATGTTAGCCACTAAAAATCCACTGGATTTCAATGGCTAGAAGGCCAAACAAAGCATGCAACAAAGGCCTAGACGCAAGGCTTAAAACAAAAGGCAAACAAGCATACAAGGAAGTAAATGACCTCAAACAGAAAAATGCCCTTAATCAAACATCAAGAGGGACTTAAAATAAAGCTCTTTTCAGTTTATGACAAATCTCAAAAATGCTTATAAGTACGGCTAAGATATGAAGCAAAATAAGCCTACAAAGAGGGATAGAGCATACAAGGAGGTATATGACCTCAAACAGAAAAGTGTCCTGAATCAAACTTCAAGAGGAGCTCAAAATAAGACAATTTTCAGTTTATAACAAAATCCAGAAATGCTAGAAAATAGGGCTAAGTTATGAAGAAAAATATTGCAAAAAAGGGGAAAATGAGGACTGACCCTTGTATCATAGCAATGCAGTAAGTTCTGGACCAAGAAGGTGAGTCTTCAACCTCTGAAAAATAGCTCCAAGATGATTGAATGGATGGTGGAGGTGGTAGGCTATGAGGTGTGGTGTAATGGCCAAAAATAATGGGGTATTTGAGCTTGGATGAGAGAGATATGGAGGGTGGAGTGTATATGCCTTGGCTGGTTTTTCTAACCCTTGCAAATGGAGGAGGAGTGTTGGTTTTATAGAGGAGAAGAGCCAAGACTTCTTGGAGAAGCCTTAAGAGAGGGCCAAAGCTTCTCAAAGAAGCTTAACCAAAAGGGTCAAGATTCTTGAGGAAGCTAGACCAAAAGGGTCAAGCTTCCTCAAGAAGCTTGATAAAAGAGTCAAGCTTCTCTAAAAAGCTAAGCAAAAGGGTCAAAACCAACTTAAAAAGACCAACAAAAGGCTCAAAATCTCGAACAATGGGTCAAATGCTACACAGCTGGCACAGCTGTATGCAACTCAGGAAGGCCAAAAAGTAGAAGGTAGGCCGACCACTTTCCCTGGCCAGCCGACCAGGGTTCAAAAAGGTCAAGAAGGAATGCTGGTCGGCCATACCAGAAAGGTGGCCTCCCAAATGAGTAGAATACAGCTGTATTGTGGGAGACCAGAAAATGTGACCCAAGAGAGAGAAAAACCAGCTTTCTAGCAAGGTTCAAAAGGGTCAGGAAGAAAAGTTGGTCGGCCCACCCATATTGGTGGCCTCCCAGATGAGTACAACACAATGGTGGTATGGGAGACCAGAAATTATGGCCCAAAAGTGAGAAAAACCAGCTTTCTATCAAGAAAATCGGCTGGAGGAGAGAGAAAATGATTTCCAAAAGAATTGCTGGTCTCCCACTATAGTACCACCTCCCAAACAATGAAAATAGGGTCCATACCAAAAATGAACCGTAACCGATGCAAAACGAGGGTTCGGGGGCCAAAACACGCGGCCTGGGGCCCCGAAAACAGGCTGTTAGGTACTGGAAGTGGCGTGCGACCACGAAGATGGTCTCTCGGGCCACAGTGTCCCTCAAAAGAGAGGAAACAAGGTGTGTGCCAAAAACCGGAGCAAACAGAGGTAGTTAAGCGGTCCCGAACTGAGGCACACGGCCGACGGCTCCGAAAACCAGAAACTGGTCTCTAAACAGGAAAAATGGCCTACGACCACGAAACGTAGCCTACGGCCACTGAGAGATGGTCTACGAGACCTCTTCCTCCCTTCGAGAAGAGAAAATAGAGAAAACAGGACTTGGTTCGCAAATCGAGGCAAAGCACAAAAGAGCCACGAAGTCCGAAGGCAAGGCTCGCAGCCGAGACTCTGAAACCTCAGAACAAGCACAATATGCACCATCACCGAGTGCTCAATTGGTGACGTCTGAGTCTTAAGGTCGAACTTTAAGATGAACACACAGCCTAATTTTGAAATCTGAACACACAGCTCAAACACTTGACGTTGAACACACAGCTCGAACTTTGAGATGAGCACACAGCCCACTGATTTTGAAATCTGAACACACAGCTCAAATACTTGACGTTGAACACAGGGCTCGAACTTTGAGATGAACACACAGCCCACTGATTTTGAAATCTGAACACACAGCTCAAATACTTGACATTGAACACACGGTTCGAACTTTGAGATGAACACACAGCCCACTGATTTTGAAATCTGAACACACAGCTCAAATACTTGACGTTGAACACACGGCTCGAACTTTGAGATGAACACACAGCCCACTAATTTTGAAATCTAAACACACAGCTCAAATACTTGACGTTAAACACACGGCTCGAACTTTGAGATGAACACACGGCCCACTGATTTTGAAATCTAAACACACAGCTCAAATACTTGACGTTGAACACACGGCTCGAACTTTGAGATGAACACACGGCCCACGGATTTTGAAATCTGAACACACAGCTCAAATACTTGACATTGAACACACGGCTCGAACTTTGAGATGAACATACAGCCCATTCTTTTAGATGAACACACAGCCCACACTTGTTGAAAGTCGAACAAGCAGCCCAAACTCTGAGTTTCTGAACACGCAGCCCAAATTTAAGGTGAACGCACAGCACACACATGTAATTGTACACATCTCATAGCATTGTATCTGATTTGGTTTGCACACAGCTCATACATTTCATTTGCACGCAGCTTATTCATTTCATTCTGAAACTGAATACATGTGTTCATTATGAATGCAGGTGTCTTCCCGTGTTACACGAGGATATGGGTCCATCGTTGCGAGTGGTACACAGAGCTCTCGGAGGCCGTCCGTGATTGGGTTGACCAGGCAGGGTTCGGACCCTTTTGCACGGGGATATCTTATTATCCTGCTAGCAGGACATTGATGGGGGCTCTTGTACAGAGATAGTGGGACACCACCAACTCCTTCCATTTCTCGGCCACCGGGGACATGACTATGACCCCGTTCGATTTTGCCATACTTACAGGCCTTGACATGGGAGGCTGGCTGATCCCTTATGATGAGGATACGGGCGAGTGGGATGCCGCCTGGATCTATCTATTGGGAGCTTGCCCACTAGTGGACAGATCCTCAGGTAGAGTCCGGTACACCTGGTTTTCTACACATTTAAGAGAGATGGTGCCCGAGACTCCCGAGGAGGTAGAGCAGTATACTCGAGGGTTTTTGATGTTCCTCTTCAGGACCACTCTGTTCTTCGATAGGGGGAACACTGTCGGGCTTTATCTGCTGAGTGCTCTGGTAGACCTCGCACGGGTCAGTCAATATGATTAGGGTGGCGCCGGCTTAGCTACCCTTTATTGCTACATGAGCGCGACCTCCCGCGGACGGGGGAACATAGTCAGTGGCTACTGGAGAGCCTGGGAGGTATTTTCTGCCCTCTTGATTTACATTTCTACTTTTCATTATCTGTACATTGCACACACGACACACTTCACATTCTGTACTTTGCATTCTGCTCTCAGCATTCTGCATTCTCTGTACATTCTGCACTCAACATTTTGTATTCTGATGGTTATTGCTCTGTTTTCCACAACTATGGGTTTTTGCATACTTTCCCACACTAGCCCCGGAGCTTGAGGTGGAGATGCCTCTTATAATCCCTTACTCGCTCGTGTTTGAGGGCCAGTATCGGCCGAGAGCTCGAGAGACTCTGCCCTACCTACGGCGGTTTTTCGACACAGTGTAGCCGACAGAGGTAATTCAGAACTCTCAGTCCTCCATGTTTTCATCTTTGATTCATCTTGCACACTTACGATTTCTAATCAGCTTATGCATTGGTTATCCACAGATCACATAGCAGCCCTGGGTGCCCTTGGGTGGAAACACCCGATTTTAGTATGTCGGGAGATGGGCCGCTTCCCGGTACAGGATCTTATTTGAGGGGCCAGCTGGTAGGGCCTGGTTCCTGGGGGAACGCTTCATGCGCCAGACGACGGGCTACCCTCATTAGGATATCCCCTCAGCACCTCCGGTCGATATGCGGTCTACTGAGGGGCTCACTCCCCAGGATGTCGTTAGTGCCATGTTGGGTACAAACATATTGTTACATTTAGAGGAAGGGGACTATGCGACCTACCGTCATATATACTTGATGCCCCCGTTGACAGGTGTTCGTACTCCCACGAGGAGGCCTACTGGCATGCCATCATCGAGCCGACCCCGGGCTATAGATATTCCTTCGACCAGCAGAGCCGGCACATCGAGAGGTGGGGCTGGACTGGTCCCCCCGATTCCCCCGACTTATCATCATGCTGGATGGCCAGATATCCCGACCGAGTTGACAGGATGGCAATACGGGACTTCCTATCTGATTCCGATAGAGCCTCCTATGCCTAATCACCGATACGTCAGTGATCTTGACTCATCACCGGTATGCTCCACTGCTTTTCATTTATCACTCGGATACTTAGGCACTCGTTTATTCATTGATGATTTTGAGCTTGTATCTGCAGCCACCCAGAGAGTACATAGAGGGGATGGTCGGATTGGTGGCCTCTCTTGAGGGCATGGTCTTGCGGAGGGAGGCACAGTTGTCCATCCTCGGTGTCCCGGTACTCTTTAGTTTTCTTGCATTTATCATACTTCTAATGACATGCTGAACTTGAACATTTCACTACATTGATTGACTGTATGCATAGAGCACATCTGACACACACCACATTCATGTACTATATCTGCATACATCCACTCTATGTAGCTTTCTTGTCTGTGCACTTGATATACATATTTTGGCTGATGTATTCAAATTGTACTCTTTCTTTTCAGATGCCTCCGCTATATACTGAGCCACAGGCCGGGCCATCTAGGTCTTCCTGGGGAGTTGGGAGAGGGAGTTCAACTCGCGGTTGAGGCAGACGCAGAGCACCTGTTGTGGAGGAGGAGTCCAACGAGGAGAAGGAACCTACACATCCCCAGTCAGAGGCATCCGCTGACAGAGAGGGTGGCTCTGGTTCCGGTTCCGGTAGTGGAGATGAGGCCGAGGAGGGTTCCGAGGATGACAGCCCCGATTCAGATGACGATGATGGTGCAGAGGCTGTTCCGCAGAAGAGGACGAAGAGGGCCTCTTATTCCTGCAGTTGATAACACTGATACAGTTGTTCCCGGCTTTATTTGCCTCTTTTACTAGTAGTTGTAGCACATTGTACATCATTAGGCAGTTTTATTTTCTGTAAAACTTGTACCCTTGTTGTAAAATGTTGTAACAAAGGAAGCATGATGGAATGAAACAGCTCTTTGAAAAAGTGTTGTATTTTATGTTCTCAGCATTGCATCGCATCATTTTGCCCAAAAATGAGATTGAATGGAATTGTGCACTGAAAATTGCCGAGTCAGGTAATGAACCGACACAACAAACTAAACAACTTAACTTACTAAGAAACAACGAAACCTTAGCAAGTTTACAACTCGATAAGCAAGACACAACAATGTTGATTTAACAAAGAGTAACAACTCAATACAACTCGATAAGCAAGACACAACAATGTTGATCAAACAAAGAGTAATAACTCGATACAACTCGATAAGCAAGACACAACAATGTTCATCAAACAAAGAGTAACAACTCGATACACAAAACTCGCCAACTCGATAAAACTTAACAACTGGATAAACAAAACAACGACTCGATAATCAAAACAACAACTCGATAGACAAAACGACAACTCGATAAGCAAGGCTTAACAACAACTCGATAAACAAAATGTATTTCGGACGATCTGGATGACGGAACGCATCCGAAACAGAGGAAAACTCGCACCTTCAACACTCCCAATGCATGGAAATGCTAGGAACTCTCTTCTAGAGGCTAGGACAAGACCAAAGCCACACTTCTCTCCATGGCCGACCACTTAAGGGACCTAGCCGACCAGTTTTTTTCAATGAAGACCAAAGGGGTGGTCGGCCTACCAGAAAAGGTGGTCAGTCTCACAGCTTGGGTAGCCTCTCTTGATGGCTCAGAAAAGTTGAACTTCTGGGGCTTCGGCTTGAATGCACTATTCACGCTGGGCCGTACTCCGCTGCATCTTCCTTTCCTCCATGCCGTGGCAAGGTTTTGGAACCCGATAACACACGTCTTTAGCTTCGGCGAGCAAGAGATGTGTCCGACCTTCGAAGATTTTCAAGCTTTAATGGAATCCGAGCGCAATGAGGAAATCTTGCCTCAACTCCGGTTTAGCCATGTCCAAGCCCTAGGACGAATGTGCGGCCTCACTTTACATGACGCTCGGTCTCTGATCTGCAACGGGGAACTGGACATCCTCGGCTTGATTCATCGTTTTTCCACTACTGGTGACCGCGGCGACCATCATTGGCAGGGCTACCGGCGACACGCGCTTTGCCTATGCTTGCTATCTCATTTCTTGCTTACCCCGGGCTCCGGTGGATTCTGTGTCCGGTTGATCAAGGTTGCCTAAGGTTTGAAGGAGGGTAAGAGCTGCATTGCTATGACATTGGCTGAGACATTGATAGACTTAGATGCTTTTCATCGCCGGGAGACGGCTAGGCTTGCGGGGAGCCCACTACTATTGCAGGTAATGTTTCCCACCCAACCTCACATATGTATTGCTCACATCACTCAGCCCTCAGGCTCGGTTTTTCTCACAAAACCCTTTTCTTTCTTTTCTCTCATCGTACATTTCTCTATTCTTTATTCTCTCATTTTTCATCCCTCCCCAGGTGTGGTTGATGGACAAGTTACAGATTGTGGAGTCTTGCCTAGCATACTCAGCTCGCGGCTACTTTTTTCAACAAGGCCTGGTCGAAGCCCTAGATGAGGAGTGGTGGTACAACTGGATGTGCAGTTTGTCTGCAAACTGCATGGCTTGGCGCTGCCCTTGGCTCAATCTGCCGATGATGAGTTACAACATGACCCGTTAACCTGGGATTCAATTGATTGGCATGACACACTGTGTCTTCTATTTTCTGTTCCGATTCCGGCGTCAGTTCGGGCATGATCAAACTTGCCCGTCAGAGGGGATAGATTACCCTGCTGCATTCCCAGTCCAAGGCGCACAGCTTGCCCAGTATGCCATAGCATGGAGGACTAGAGAACTCCTGGCCCCCGCTCCCACTTTCAGTTGCACCTTGTCTGATGAGTGTTTGGATTGGCTCAATGAAGAGGCACAGGAAGGGCCCACTTTGGCATCGGAGGCTTCGACCAGCTCTGGGAGGGGGCGCAGGAACACCTGACTTATCTATGCCCCAGATTTATTGCTTTATTAGTACTTTCAAGTTTCCTTTATGAATGTAATAAAAAAACAACTTCAATTTGTATGCAAGAGCAGGAGAACTCTGTATTGAAATCAATGAAATTGAAGGTTGTGGGTACTGAAAATTTTCCGCTTTGGTCCAAAAATGGTCTAAGTTGTAAAAAGATTAATTTTGAACAAAGTCAAATTTTATTAAAACTTTTCAAACCATTTTCGATATGGATCAGAACCGGACACGCCTGAAATCTGTCACTGAGATGCACAACCTCAGATCCTAGCAATTGGAAAGTTGCCCCTAGTCTGAATAGTACCGCGGCACTACACAGCAACGGAAAGTTGCCCCTAGTCTGAAAAGCACTGCACCGGGGATCATACCCGAACTCTCGAATGTTGAATAGACAAAGATGGCCGAGATGATCAAATGGATAAAGTTGATCGGGGAAAAGTTTATGGCTGAACTTCAGGATGAAGTTGCCTACGTATCCCAAAGATGGGAATCAAGCCTTACGTAGTTCAGGCTTAAAAGAGAGAAAGTATTTTCACTCTCTAACAAAACAAAGTGTACTTCGGACGATCTGGGCAACGGAATGCATCTGAAACAGAGGGAAATAGAGGCCTTCGACATACCCGTTGCATGGAAATGCTTGAAACTTTCTCTTGGAGGGTAAAACAGGGCTAAAGGCACACATTGGAGCATGGCAGGCTACTTTTGGGAGCCGGCCGGCCAGATTTATTGCAAAGTCAACACCTG
>NW_021028010.1:73034-105055 GCF_004153795.1 Camellia sinensis
ATGGAGGAACATTTGTTTCACCTAGAGGCAGCCTTTGAAAGAATGAGAAGGTTCAAATTGAAGCTTAATCCTTTTAAGTGTGCTTTTGGCGTATCATCTGGAAACTTCTTGGGCTATGTAGTACACAAGAAAGGAATACAGATCGACCAGAATAAAGCCAAAGCCATCATTGAAGCCAGACCTCCATCGAGTAAGAAAGAATTACAAAAGTTCCTTGGTCAGGTTAATTTTCTTCGAAGATTCATTTCTAACACTACAGGGAAAACTAAAATTTTTTCTTCCTTGTTAAGGCTGAAAGATGAAGAGGAATTTGTGTGGACAACGGAGCATCAAAGTGCTTTCGATGGAATCAAAGCCTACTTGGCCAACCCTCCAGCACTGATGCCACCAAATGGCGTTAAGCCTTTGAAGTTGTACATAGCCGCAGCAGAAGATTCATTGGGAGCTTTCTTAGCCCAAGACAATAAGGAAGGCAAGGAGCAAGCTGTTTATTACCTCAGTAGGTTTTTAAATTCTTGTGAATGTAAATATTCAGCTGTAGAAAAGCTTTGCCTTGCGCTGCATTTTGCTGTAATAAAATTAAGATATTACCTTTTGCCTACGACTGTCTTGGTAATTGCAACCACAGATTTGGTTAAATACATGTTATCTAGACCTATGTTGAGGGGAAGAATTGGCAAATGGGTATTAGTCTTGTCAGAATTTCACTTAGAATATGTGGCCCAAAGGCAGTGAAAGGACAAGTTTTAGCCAATTTTTTGGCAGACCATCCATCTCAAACAGAGAGTCAAGAAATAATGGAACTCGGTATGGCTAGTGTCGAGCCATGGCAAATGTGGTTCGATGGGTCGAAAGCCAATGGCCTAATTGGAATTGGGATAGTAATCAAGTCACCACAAGGAATAGAAACCACACATGGTTTCAGAGTAGATGAAACTGCTTGTTCTAATAATCAAGCTGAATATGAAGCTTTGATAGTGGGATTGGAAATTCTTATTGGATTACAAGTACATGCAGTTGACATATTTGGAGATTCCCAATTGGTCGTTAACCAAGTAAAAGGGATTTTCAAGTGTCAAAGTATAAGTATGCTGCCATATTATGTCGTCGCATTACATTTTCTCTCTCAATTTGAAATAGTAAATGTAACTTACGTTCCGAGATTCTTGAATAATAGAGCTAATGATGTGGCGCAGAAAGTTTCGAATTTCAAGAGTAAAGATGGTACCCGGTGGGATGTAAGCCAAACAACATACCAAAAACCTATACCACCTTTAAATAAGAGGAACATGGTCCTGGAAGTCAATTATAATGATCTGCAGGAACAGGATTGGAGACATCCAATAATACAATACTTGGCTGGCCCATCCTCAAAAGCCATCAAAAGAGTTAAATTGCAATCTGTGCAATACATCATATACAACAATGATCTCTACAAAAGAGGGGGAGATGGTCTATTGTTAGAATGTTTAGGGCTAAAAGAAGCATTAATAGCTATGGCTGAAGTTCACGAAGGCATCTGTGGTGCACATCAGCCTAGTGTAAAAATGAGATGGCTGCTTCGAAGACATTCTTATTATTGGCCGACTATCCTTAAAGACTGCATAGAATATGCAAAGGGCTGCCAGGCATGTCTAAAGCATGGTACAATAAGGCATGTGCCCATAACTGATCTACATGCAGTAGTAAAGCCTTGGCCATTCAGAGGATGGGCCATGGATATGATGGGGAAAATACACCCTCCCTCTTCAAAGCATCATTGTTTTATTTTGGTAGCTACTGATTATTTCACCAAATGGATCGAAGCTAAACCATATAAAGCTGTAGATCAGACGGAGGTTATTGGGTTCATTAAAGATTTGATCCATAGATTTGGCATCCCACAAACGATAACGGTCGATAATGGGACTGTTTTTGATGGGAAAATGGTAAAGTCTTTTGTGGCTGAGTTCGGGATTAGCCTTGTTAATTCCACTCCATATTGCGCACAAGCCAATGGTCAGGCTGAGTCATCTAACAAGTCCTTAAAAAAGGGAATACAAAAGGTTGTGGAAGATAATCCTAGAGATTGGCACAACTTATTGTTAGATGTATTGTGGGCTTATAGAACTTCCCCAAGGTCAAGCACAGGAGTCACTCCTTATGCCTTAGTTTATGGGCATGATGCAGTGTTACCAGTGGAGATCAATGTTAAATCCTTAAGGGTAAGATGCCAAGACCAGTTGGATCCTGAGCAGTACTATCAGAGTATGTGCTTGGAGTTAGAAGATATAGATGAAGCTAGAATTTTGGCATTAAATAGCATTCTCTTTCAGAAGAAGAAAGCAGCCAAAAATTATAACAAGAAAGTCAAACACATTGGCTTTGATGAAGGTGATTTGGTGTGGAAGACAATACTTCCAATGGGGATTAGAAGCCATAGATTTGGCAAATGGTCACCTAACTGGGAAGGATCATATCAAATTCATAGAGTTTTGCTTTTTGGGGCATACCATTTGAAAAATTTGAGTGGTTATGTGCATCCCAAAAAGATTAATGGCAGATATTTAAAACCTTATTTTCCAACTATTTGGGAAACACAGGGAATAAAATAAACACTGAGTACAAGAACATAAAATAGTAAACAAGGAAATGTTTTATAAAGAGTCAAGTACATTTTGCCACAAGTTGGCCCAAAAATCATTACAATGTTTTAGCTGTTTTTGTACAACAGATTTCCTATTGGTAAACGACGAAAATAGTTGAATAGCTTCAGCCATATCTTTTTTTTGATCAGTCAGTCCTTGATTGGTGATTTGCAGTTTGAGTTCAGTTTGGAGTAAGGCCTGATTCACTGCAGAAAGCTCATCTTCGAGTTGAGCTTTCCTCTCCAGCAGTTGAGTTCGAAAGTGAGAGGCAGAGGAGTGTTGTTCCTTAAGCGTCGATACTTCAGTATGCACTTGAGAAACAAAACTTTGATCTCTAACCAATTTCTCATCTGCGGCCTTGGCAGCATGACAGATGCTGATGTAAAAATCGATAGTAGCTGCTGCCTGGGATAGGTGATTAGAGACATCCATACCAGACTGCTCAGCAAGTTTGCAGCATTGAAGAAACCCGTTTTTAATTATAGGCCTTTGTAGAGCCTCGAAGGGAATCCTCGAAAAAGAAATTAGCAGGTCCAGACAGGTGTCCAAGTCTATCAAAGGCACAGAAGGTTGGCTGCTGGAGGAAGGAGAGCTCCTAAAAATTTCCAGCAAAGAATCAGCCAAAACTAATGGCTCAGCCTCCTCATCGAATGTTGGAGAAGTAGAAGTGATGTCAAAAATACTAGCTAATCTTGCTTCAAAAATATCAATCTCATCAGTAGACATGAGGGGCGCAGAGAGAGTTGCCCTGGGAGACACAGAAGATTGCATAGGGATAGAAGAAATGGGTAGAGCATCTTTAATGGTCTCCATGGTCCTAGTCACCAATGAATCTAGAGAAGGAGGGCTGGAGCTAGGTAAAGGTAGTAAGTCATGAATTGGAGAGCTGTCAGCACTCATCAAAGACAAGGTAGCACTTGGAATCTCCTTGGAAGGAGAAAGAGGAGCAAGACTCGGCAAAGAAGTAAATTGAGGAAAGTCAAGAGTCAAGTAAGAAAGATAGGGAGCCAAACCAAGAGGAAAAGGTGTAGGAATGCTTGGCCTCAGGAAAGGTGTAGAAAATGTAGACCCTAAAAATGGAAGCATGGTCTGAGTAATCCTTACATCCTGCATCTGATCTACCTCAAGTGAAACTGAGAGAGGTCTCATCGGAAAGATGAACTCAGAAGTTACCGCTGCAAGAGGAAGAAATGTAAGGCAATGTTAAACCTCGATACCAAAGGCTAACAGAGGAAAGGGGGAGATTGTTAATCATATTATTTAATTTTGATGATGTCTAAAATATTATTTGTAACAATTTGAGATTTTTTTAATATACATATTATTTGACACAAAATATTATCTCTTTTTAAAAATATATATTTGTTAAATATTATAATAAAAATATTTTTGAAAACTTTGCTATTCACTTTTTGAAAATTTAGATTGATCACTATTCACTTTTTGAAAATTTAGATTGATCACTATTCACTTTTTGACAAAATTAAAATAAAAATATTTTTGAAAACTTTACTATTCACTTTTTGAAAATTTAGGCTGATCACTATTCACTTTTTGACAAAATTAAAATTGATTAAAAATTTTGATTAATTATATTATTTTAACAAATTTAATATTGATGGGTTGTCTTGTGTTGACAAAATTAATATGGAGTGGTAGACTATATTTAGTTTAAAATCTCTATAACATATACAATATTTTAAATATGACATACATTTTCAGATCCATCATAAATATCATTTAAAGAGATTTTTCTGTGTATGCAAATATTTGATCAGAACATATATAACATTATATATATTGCATTTAATATAAATAGAATTCATCACGTGCGCTATTAAATTTTTTACATTACATTGATTATATCATTTTATAATCAAACAAGAAGAAAAAGATGGAGTTATATATGTATATATATATATATATTATAAACTAGATGGAGAAAA
The DNA here is from genome assembly GCF_004153795.1 of Camellia sinensis. Taxonomy (NCBI): domain Eukaryota; kingdom Viridiplantae; phylum Streptophyta; class Magnoliopsida; order Ericales; family Theaceae; genus Camellia; species Camellia sinensis. The sequence goes on from NW_021028010.1 coordinate 77,608, forward strand.
TTATTTGTTTGTTTGAAAGTTATGAACTTTGTATTAAATTGTCTACAAAAATGGTGGCTCCATGTTTGAAATAACAAAAAGAAAAAAAAATTCAATCTTATTTTTTTATCTTTTGCTGACTATTCAAAATCAAGGAGTGTGCTTATGTAAGCGATGACATCAAGAGTGTGCTTATGTAAGCCATGACGTCAGCAAGGAGCGTCCAACGGGTATATTTTTGTGTATAAATAGAAGTGTTGTGTGTGGAGAAAAAATCAAGAACTTGAAGAGAAAATTTTCTTAAGCTCCAAAATTCTGAGTACATTGTATTCTGCTCTTTCACTTTCAGATCTAAGTCTAGCCTTTGTTCTTACACTTTCATATCTACTCTTTGTGAGAGAATTATTGTAAAAGTGGGTTCAATTACCACTTATTCTTATTCCTATATTTTTGTGAGAGTTGTGTAAGGGTTAAGGCATTTATTGTTGAGTGAGGCTCAATAGATAAGAGTAAGTCCTGTGCCAAATCCACAAGCTTGGTGGTGTATTTATTCAATTGATAGTAAAGAAATTCTCAAGGAGGTTCCTTGGGGAGTGGACGTAGGCCTGGCGTGCCGAACCACTATAAATCGCAGTGTTTAATTTTCTCTCTCTATCTCTTCTACTTTTATATTGATAATTATTATTCTTTTTTTTATTTTATTAAAATTCTGAATATTGTGTTATTTTTAATATTGTGAAATTTTTAATAACCCAATTCACCCCCCCTCTTGGGTTGCCTATCTGGGATAACAGAAGAAATGTAAGGCAATGTTAAACCTCGATACCAAAGGCTAACAGAGGAAAAATCGCAGAAGCATAAAAATTACCTGCTCCAGAAGTATCGGCGATAATGGGGGAACTACGAAGGGTGTAATATCTGGCAGTCTGTTGCTTTCTTACAGTTTCCCTTTGTAGTATGTCAGCAGCGGCAGATTCATCTCTCAGAAATTGTTGCTGCCGCCTCTTCTCAGCTCTCTCGAAGACAATCATGGCTTTAGGATGTTCTTGCTCTATTGTCTTGACGGCTGCTTCATGGATGGTATCTTCAACTGAGACAGGAGCGGAAGCAGACATCTTTTTTCTCTTCTCTATGGCTTTGGCAATTGTCTCAGAATTAGAGTCTTCGACCATATCAGAAGGAGAGACAGTCACCTTTCTTTTCCTTTTCCTCTGTATTGGCAGGGTTTGCTCTTTCTCTACTTTTCCCTCAAGTTCTTCAAGCTGCGATTTGGATTCCAAAGAGATGAATTCATCTTCCGACTCTCTGGCAGTTGTCTCATCCTTAACCGAGTCGGATGAAAAGACGATCGTTTTCTTCTTTCTTTTCAAAAATAACTCTTCCTCTTCATCTGTTTCTTCTTTTTCTTCCCCTTGAATATTGGATGTTCCCTTCTTGAGTTCAAAGAGCCTCCTTTTCTTTTGTGATTGACCACCTCCACAAAAGAAGAATTAAAGGTAAGGTAAAATGCATTATGAAAGACAAAAGGAGAAGAGACAAGGGTATACCTTTCTTCGAGGCAGACCGAGTGACTCTGAGAGAAATTGAAGCAGCAGGAGCAACATGTGCTATATATGAAACAGTGGAAGAAGTGACAACCTCAGTTTCTTTGGGCTTGGTCACATCTAACACCGTTAGTAGGTTTAAAGGTGAAATGGCCAAATAAATCTCCATATTAGTCACCCACCAGTTTTGGTACCTCTTCAACACGGTACCTTGAGGAATGAAAGGGGTGTACTCAAAGTTGGCTAAGTCATCTACAAATTTCAAAGTTGCCTCTTCTAGCCTGGATTTCCGGACTTTCAGATCCCTTCTGGTAAGGTTGAGGTTTGTGTTGCTACAGAGAGGTATTGGGACCCCTTGTGTGAGACTAAATTGTCTAGCAAACTAAGCTGGACAGTAAGGTTCAGCAATGCATTTGTAGGCCTTCGGGTTCAAAGTCCCGATAAATAACTCTCTGGGAATCAGAATGGAAGCCATATATCCTTGTGAATAAGTGAAGTACAGGACTGGTCACTTAGAAAATTCCTCAACCAAGATGGACCAATGGAAGGTTCGAAGGGACGAAAGCGGTAAGTAGGAAGGGAGGCTGGAAGCTGGTGAAAGAAAGAGAAGTAAAAAGCAAAGGTAGAAGAGTAAAGTGAAGCATTGGCCATCCTTATGCCGTGAGTAAGAGGGTTTGGCTCGAAAAATTTAAGGCATTTGGATTGTAACTCAGTAAAATAGGCGAAAAGCCAAAACTGAAGGATCCAGAATGGTCCCCCTTGACTAGCATCTAAGGGTTTCTCACAAAAAAAGGAGCAGACTCTATATACGTGCCCTAGAACATGTGGGGCTAAAGCTACCTTTTTCTGTAAAACAAAGGCTTTGGCAAGAGGGGCAAATTCAGGCATAATTCTCTGAGAGGAAGTGCAAAAAAAGAATTTGCAAAGCCAATACAATAAGAAAGAAAAGAATTCCCTATCAGTCACAGGGCCCTCTCTTTTATTCTCAGTCCTAGCGAAATCACTAGAAGATGAGTTAAGGGAGGGGAGAGAGAAATGGACTGCTAAATCAGGATAATCTGGTCCAAAAGGGGTGCCAATGAGAGATAATCCTAGTAAATGGCAAATATCAAGAACAGTAGGGGCCATCATCCCACATCTAAATTGAAAAAAGTTAAAGACAAGATTCCAAAAACATAGGGCAGCAGGAACAAGGAAAGGGTCCTCTGAAATAGTTACCCTAGATAGTCTGAGAGCATCGAGAAGGCAGAGTTCTTGAAGGTCCAGGGTCCTAGCAGGAATAACCCGATCATACCATTCTTGCCACTCTGGTCTCACCGTGGGCCAGCATCGGTGGGGGCGATTTATCCTCCAGTTCCTCCAGTCAAGACCACCTTCATAGAGAAGACATTGGTTTTCCAGTCGGGGATACAGGGCTGGGAGCTCAGTAAGGACCTCTTTGAATATGGGTCCGAGCACGTAGTCTAACTGCACATGGCGACGAGGAACAAAGATGCGTCCATCAATAGCGTTTTTCTCCCCAGCTTTGTACTTTTCACATTCTGCATCAATAATCCTCTTCAGGGCCACAGATGGGCTCGTACGCTCTACGACTGATACTGAAGGAGAAGCCATTGACGGTATGCTTTTATTGACAATGAAACCGGGAAAGGAAGTAGAGAGAGGCCGACGATCGGTAATAAGAGGGGTTTGTGTGATTAGAAGAGCAAGTGATTGCAGAACACGAAACAAAAAGGTTTTTAAAGCCCTCGTATTTGAAAATATATTACATGAGCTGTTAAGTATTAAAAGTACGAGTACAAAAGCTTCCTTCAATATTGATGCTTTTGGAGGGAAAAACAAAGCCCAGTTGTTAAGGCTAGCTTCGAAGTAAGATATTTTGCTTCGAAGCCAAGTCAAAACGGCTTCGAAGCAGGTTGCCATACTCAAAATATAAAAATACTCGAGTGTTTATTTCACTTAAAAGAGTTTAAAGACCTGTTTTTAGGTTTTTTAACAAAGGTAATGTCCTTCGAGGCAAAACTTGAGATTCTTTAAGGATGAGATTTGGTGTTTGAAACATCAAAAGCAATAATGACAATGACTAGATATTGACTATGGTTAAAACAGGCTTTAAGTGTAAAGATTGCTAGATTTGAAGCACTGTTTCCAATTGAAAATCAGCCAAAACTTTATTCCACAAATTGGAAAGGTTTACAATTGGCTCATTTAGTGTTTCATTTAAAACAATTAAGTCCAGATTCAAAGGATGAAATTGTTCGAAGTTCGAAGCTCTGAGTTGACTTTTAAAACACAAGTTACAAGTGAAGACAGGTTCAAACAAAGACAAATGAAGAAGAATTTTGTTTATATTAAGATCAGAGCGATTACATCAGCTGACCCTATCTCGGTATGAACTCGAGCTCATAAAAATAAGGAATGGAATAAATAACAAGATCATGAAATTTAGTCCAACAATGATCAATGAACTTTTGTTCTTTCCTTATTCTATCTTCTAAATTTTCTAGCATTGGCTGCATAAGTTGATGTGCTCTCACTTCATAGTAGAGCTCTTCAGCCTTTATTTCGAAGGCCACCTCTCTTAATCCTTGTTCCAATTCATCAATGTCTAAGTCATCCCAATACGCAGAATCTTTATTCTTGAAATCATTGAATTCTTCAATAAAGTTCTCTGCTTTGTACTGAGCATGAATTCGAAGGGACGAAAGTTGGTCTAAAGATTGTGTAGTAGCCACAGAATTTCGATGCCAGTAAAGGAGCAATGGAAGTTGGTCCAGAAACATATGAAGTTCTGCCTGAGCAAGGGGATTAAGGACATGGCCCCTAGTCAGAATATCACAAGCCCATCGAAGGTTCTTGAGAGGGACTTCGTCCTCGAGTACATTAAAAGGCAAGTGAGAGAAGGCTGCAAGCAGAAGTTGAGCCTGTTTCCGCTCAGCTGGGGTAGGAGGAGGTAGAGGTTTATAAGGTGGGAAGACATTCTCCATGGATAGGGCAATCTTCAGTTTCTCTGTCCAGGAAAGAATTGGTAGGGAAGAAGGTATGAATACTTCAATTTCGGGAGACATAGAAGAAAGTGTGGACGCTTCTGTTTTCGAGGATGATACGGGAGTAGAAGGAACAAAGGCATTAATATAATCAAGCCAGTCAGAAGAACAGATCTTTGCCTTCTGGGCTAAGAATGATGGGTTATACCCTTGTGCTTCTTCTGGGCGGGGGGCAGCGTGCACTATCTTTGTAGGCATGGAGGATGTATACCATGCTACAAGAAGATTCTCCTCCAGACTACGCCGATGGTCAATGGGCACATAGGGATAAACAACTGAACTTCGAGCATAGGAAGGAAACTCTAAAGGGTCAGTGAACTCAACAAAATGATGGTTGATTCGCTCCTTCAAATCACAGGTCTCAGGTATTGACCAGCTTGTCCAGTCAGAACCCCCAGAAGAGGAAGAAGTTGCAGCTTTATCCCATACAGAAATTTGCGAAGAAGAGTTGCTCAAATCCATATTTGCAATTTTCTGAATCAAAGGTTTGAGAGTAGTTTGTTCGAACTGTAAAGGTAGGTCAGAGGGAAAAATTCTTATGTCTATGTTTGTAGCTTTCTGAATCGAAGGATTAAGAGCAATGTGTTAGTAATCCAAAGGTCGGTAATTTGCAAAGGCATCCATGACCTGAATATAGAAATGTGGGTAAAGGTGGCTAATAAATGCATGCTTTCGATGAGAAATGGCATCGACGTATGACTCTTCGTATGCTTCATCATTGGAGGAAAGAATTAATTTGGCCATGAAATGTATCAGTCTGTTCGAATAATAAGACAGTGAAAATACTTAAAGGATCAAGACGAGAGTATTAATACAGATGGTGAGTGACAGTTGCATTTCTGGGAAGATGCAAAACCCATGCACGTTCTAAGACGTGGGAAAAAGGACCCTGATCCACTAATATCACCAAGTCTTGGGCATATTAGTGCGAGGGGTAATGTTGGCTACACATTTTGTGCTAGCCAGTGACAATTCGACGCGTGGCAAAGTAAGGGTAATATGGGGAGACCAGGCAGGTTTTCGATCCTGACCATACACGTGGCAGTTAATATTGGTTGTTATAAGATCTGAGTAGTAGCGGATCAACAAAGAAATGTACGGTGACGTGGCTTCAACAGTTGTTCACATTCAAATTCGAATATAGGGGGGAAGCCTAACTGCAAGTGAAGGCGTAGTGGAACTACTTATAAGGTAGCATGATCAGCGATCACGGAGGAGCAGTTCGACGGTTTGAAGTACAATTCGATGGTTATTTTCGGAGAGTATAAATAGCAGGAAGGACTTCAGAAAAAGAAAAAAAAAAGAAAGATCAAAAGAAAACCAGTCTTACTTTACATATTCCAGTATTATTTCCTGTCCTTTACATTTCTGTACTTTAAGTTCCTGCGCTGCACTTCATTTGTAGGAGTAGTTTTCGAGTATATTGCCGCTGTAATTCTCTACGGAACTAAGATCATTGTAAGTTTTTTATACTAATAAAATGCTTCAGTTTATTTAACTGTTCTTATGCTCAAGTTCTCTGAAGTCAAATTACCAGTAAGCCACCAGTAAAAGTCCTCTTTATTGAGGCTAAAAGAACCATAACACAATCGTCTGAATAATTGTTTGACAATTACAATTCTGTAAGGACTGATTGATCCTTGCTGGCACGCTCATAATTACAAAAATAACCTTCGAAAGCCAAAAAGCCAACAATTATAGATTTTATGCTTTATAAGATTTTAAAAAATGTGATCTTTCATAATATTATAATTAGAGGTATAATGAATAATAATTTTGTATTTGATGATTAACGAACATGAGAGGTATAATGAATAATAATTGATGAAGGAATATAGACACATAATATTCCAAAAGTACTTAATAATTTTCCATAGGGGTTGCTACATCTATTACCCTGTTATTGACTGTATTATAATTTTTTTATTTTATAAGATTTTAAAAAAATCTAATAACATTTTTGTAGACATCTTTTAATTTATACACTAAATTACTCATGGCATAGTAAATAACGAGACTTGCACAAACAAAATAAGAAGAACATCAAAATGTCAATCTTCGGGTACCATTTCACGTCTTTCTTGCATACCTTTGAGATTTTTATTCAATAAATCTAAACACACAAATGTATGATATAATGGAACAAACAAGAAAAATGGAGAAAAGAAACCAGATAGAAATTTTTATTTATTTATTTATTAAATTTTTTTTTTGGGGGGGGCTTACAAGAAACTCGATAAATGCTAAGCTATAAAATTGAAATCATAAGGACATGTTTAGTAGTCATTTCGTTTTTTTTTTAGTTTATATTTACAAAAATTTTAAAAACTATAAGAAAAACTTATTTGATAATTTTTTTGATTTATAAATGATTGTCTCAATTTATAAAAATTTGAGAAAAAAACGTAAAGTTAAAAAAAGAGTTTAAATTGGTTTTTAAACACAAATTTAAAATTTTGACTAATAATTTTTTTTTCAATTATTTTTTTAATTAATTTTTTTCAATTATAATGTGTATGATCTCATTGTCATAAATAATAAAAAATAAATATAAATATTTTAGACCTAAACAAACATATTTTTTAGTTTATATTTTTAAAAACTTTCAAACATTTTGTTCAAACTAAACATGTTTATAATTTATATTTTTCTAAAAATAAACAAAAATAAATTTATAAAATCTTTATAAACATAAACTAAAAATGTAAATATTACTAAACGTTACTCAAAAATTTCAACAAGTTTCCACTCCTATACTCTTTCAAGTTTTGATAGTTGAAATATTTTGATTTATTAAATGACAAATGGCACTTGTTCACTTGAATACACTACTAGGGTTTGCTTACTTGATATCTTCATCGTGTCATTGATAGATTAAGGTCAAATGATGATTCAGATTGTCTTAAAAAAAGTGACTGAGGTCTTTTTTGGAGAATTAAGTTAAAAATTACTTCCCAACTTTTAACTCATTTTAAGTTATATTATTTCTCATATTTTTTACATATTTTTTTAAAAAACAAAAAAATAATAATAATTAAAAAGATAGATTTTAACCATCTTTCTATAACACTCCTAAAGATGTGTATTCCACATTTGTGCACCAGTCTACATTATATTTGTTAAACTTTCATGGAGGGGTAATGCTATGGCATCTTCAAAATGTGTATATCATAACACCTTTGTTATATATTTTTATAGCATATGTTATTTATTTTTTTAGCAAATATTACATATCTTTTTGGTAGAATTATAACAATTTGTAATTCAGAAATGAAATTACACATTTTGTGATAAGATTAAGCATTTTTTATGATAATATTACATATTTTTTATTATAAAATATTTAAATAAAAAATGTCTAATAATATCACAAAAATACATAATATTACTACAAAATGAGTAATTTTATTTATGAATTACAAATTGTTATAATTTTATAATAAAAAAAATACGTAACATATATCATAAAAATAAGTAATATAATCCCGTGTACCATAGAATTGCCCTTATGGAGGGATGCCATTGTTGGAAGTAGGCACAATGAATGTGATGGTAATGAATTTTAAATAACAACTTGGGAGACCTAACTGTTTTGGAGCAGTTGCCGACCTACCTTTTGCTAATTATAAGCCAAGCATGCATTTCAAAGAGCTTAACAAAACCCATGCCCACATAAAAACAATTGAACAGACTTACAAGCAACAAGTATATAAATAAATATAGTTAACTAGACAATCATGATGACATCCTCGTTGTAGTATTGATTGTATTGATACATTTGAACTTTGAAGGCACTCAAAAGTTTTAATAACATGGAATAGAAGTGAGTGAGGTGGGGCTCAAGTTCCAGCATGCAATCAATATTCAACTCTTAACCTGTTTGATTTGTAGCCATATGGCAATGTTTTTTCAAAACAGTTTGATTGAATGTTGAATTGTGGGTTGGACCACACTTCACTATTTTTTTCTTACTTATCTCTCTTTCAACTTGTGTTTGGTATTGACCTTGTAAATTTCCTTGCTCAAAATAATCAATTGTAGGTAATGATCAGCCACCTAGTGTAAGAGCCAAATAGATCATGAGAGTTGAAAATTACAGGATACTAAGGTCAACAAGTGTATGGCAGTGAGATTAAAAATATAAAATATATAAATAAATAAATAAATAATTGATTGGCAGTGATATAAATGGTGAATAATCGAAGTAAGAATCGAGAGTCAAAATTTTGAGACAAAACTTATTTACTTTAATTTCTTATGTGGGAAAAACTCATTTAAGAAAGTTAATATTGTAATTTTATTTTATTTTTAGTTTGAAATTTTAGTTTATATAATTATTCAGAGGTTAGTTTAACGTTCAAGGGTTCTATGGTGTAGTGGTTAGCACTCTGGACTTTGAATCCAGCGACCTGGGTTCGACTCCCGGTAGGACCTTCCTATTTTACATTGTTTTATTTTTTTATTTTTATTTCCTTGAATATGGATTGCTTTTATTTTAGGCAATTATAAACATATATATGCCAATTAAAATGTCTTTTGCTCTGTGTGAGGCCAGGCCTCATCAAAACAAAACATTCATTTACATGGTTCTTAATTTCAAAAACGTTTCTTTTTTTTTTTTTTTGGGGAGCCTGAAATTTTCAGGGTTTGGATTTGTGTTGTGGAGAAACAAGATCAAGTGAAAATGCTGGAACTGTCGAGCAAATCAGCGACCCCTATTTTTGCTCCACAATTACATAACATGGAATTATTTATGAATTTTGAATTTATGTAATTATTCCTAAATCAAATCATTTAAATGTATCTGTATCCTAGGGTCAGTGATTCTTGGGATAATTATTTTCAGATAGGAGAATCATCAATTATGCTCCTGATCAATGAGTGCTCCCATTTTTCATGGGAATATACTATGAAGTCAAAGATGAATTTGAAAAACCAGTGTTGAAAGCCTTTTAAGATGGTGTGCTTCTATATTGTCAACAAGGGTGCCAAACTAGCCACTAAAATGGTACATTTATTCCACAAAATTGACCCTTTACCAATCATAATACCACATAATCTAAAAACCGAAAATTAAATGTAAGCTCAAGAATAAAATCGGTTGTGAAGCAGGAAAACTTTCCTCACTTGTTTCTGAAGTCCTTGCTAAACCTTATACCGATCATAACACCACATAATCTAAAAACCGAAAATTAAATATAAGCTCAAGAGTGAAGTCGGTTGTGAAGCAGGAAAACTTTCCTCACTTGTTTCTGAGGTCCTTGCTAAATTCTCACAATTATTTTGTCCGCTGAACTTACAGTGATCTGAAGTATTCTGTGATGGCAAATTATATGTCTTTCTTTTTCTAGAGGTTCTAAACGCTAACAATGCCCCCGCAAAGAAATCTCCCAAATGCTACTACCTGTCTAAGTTATCATCATCATTTTCTGCATTTTGTCGTTTCTTGTCTCTCCACGTCTCACCCCACATCTTGGCCTCTGCAACAGCAAGTTCCCGTTCTAAATCCTTGTCTGGCGTTGGTGTTTCCTGTGGACTGTTCTCAGAATCATTGAAATCTACCTTGTTCTCACTTACTCGTGCATCTCTATGCCGTGCCCTTCTACGTTTGTCACCTCTAGCACCATTTCCAGTGGGATCACAATGGTGGGAAGTCAAGTAATTCAAAGCAAGCACTACATCCTTCATACAAGGACGAGAGTGAGGATTTTCACGGACGCACATTGATGCCACCTCTACAGCCTTGCATAAAACAGTCTCTGAGAACTGGCTTTTCAAATTTGGATCAGCTAATTGCAAAAAGCTCGTCCGGTCTTTTAACATGGGACGTGCCTACAAAACAAGAAATCAGGAAAGAATTTAGAAAGTAGATATAAAACTTGTATTTCTCTTCGAATTCTATAGAGGCAATTACCCAATCAACAAGCATATGTTTGCCACGTCCGCGAGTTGTATCCAATGCTCTTTGTCCAGAAATCAGCTCCAACAAGACTACCCCAAAACTGTAGATATCGGACATCTTTGTCAGTTTTCCAGTGATAGCATACTCAGGGGCACAGTATCCATGGGTTCCCATGACCCTTGTAGAGACATGTGACTTGTCTCCTTCTGGAACAAACTTTGCAAGCCCAAAATCAGAAAATTTTGGGTTGAACCCTTCATCCAATAATATGTTAGAGGACTTCAAGTCCCTGTATATAACAGGAGGATCTGCTTCGTTATGCAGGTAATCCAATCCTTTGGCTGCACCCTCTGCTATCTTCATCCTAGTGTTCCAATCCAGTGGTACCATATGAGGTGTAAGATCTGGAAAGAGAGCTTAGGTTATGAGCTGCATGTAATCAATTAAATTGACTAGAAATGGTTGGTAAATTGACAATAATGCAATTTCTTATGCAGACAAAATGGGAGAGGATTGCTATTTTACACCTACATGCTTAGTCAGAGCCAAAAAAAAATTATATACATATGCATGTCTTTTAAACCACAAACAAACTATACATATTTTGAATTTGTAAATATAATTCCCTTGAAATGTGCTAATGTCAAATGAGAAAGAGCTAACAAATGCTTGGCACAATGACCAAGTGCTAATTTTTTCCAAAGAAATAAAAACACAAAAATGTTCTCTCTCTTATGAAGGTGAACAAGAAGTTTAGCATTAGATACGTAGGGGCACTAGTCATCAGAAAGTGATTACAAATAAATTTCGACAAAGAAATATGCTGGAGGTAATTGACCTAAAGATAATATCCTGCAAGAAGCACAATATTGCCCGATGGAATGGCCCCAGAGGGTTATTTTCACCAAGAAGGAGGTGCTCTCATAGCAACCATGTTCCAGTTTGGATAAATATGATTAAAAATGTAATAGATGGTGCCTGCCACGTCAGTATACTCTATTCGTTATCTCAGAATTTATGTGTACTACGAAAAGAAGTTCCAGCATACAGCTTTTTCATTGGGCGTGCCAGTGAATTAGTTCTGCGTAGTACGGGAGAGAAACATTGTGAGGTGAGGTCCAATGATATTCATACAATTTATAATGCATTAAAAAAAAATGCAAACATATAAAAAATAATATTACAGAAAGACATGGTCCTTGTACAATCATTATATAATACTACCCTGCAAAAAAGGGATCAAACAAAACATATAAATAATTTTATTGTGAAGTATGTCTTTCAAATGACAAAATTTCAATATTTCAAAGCGTCTGCTACAGTCTCAACTAAAAGCAAAAATGGAAAACCTGTGCATACACTTTTCTTGAAAGATTTTTTCTAGTTTACCGATGGTTGAAAAAGAAATATGATATGCAATTTTTGAAAACAAAGAAACTGAATAAATTTCATGAAATTCAAAATAATGGCATTGAATCCTACCATGGAGGTGATACTCCAATGAACCTAACGGCATGAATTCATATACGAGAAGGCGTTGGTTCCCTTCAGCACAGTAACCAATCAAATGGACAAGATTAGGGTGACGCAGAAGAGAGAGCATGAGAACTTCCACCAGAAACTCCTTGTCCCCTTGAAGACCTGCCTGATTTAGCATTTTAACAGCAACAACCTGCAAACAACAGCAACACATTTTATCAACAAAATAAAGTCCTCCACTTCAAGTATAGGATTAAGAGAAATAGTGAAAGGTGGTGATTGATGCTAAAAAGCCATGCTCTTTCATGTAAGAGAGTGAAGCAAAGACTAAAAGTTCATCAGATAGAGAAAATTACTTGACCGGTGCTTTCTATTTTTCCTTTGTATACTTGTCCAAAACCACCCTCCCCAATAAGGGACTCAAACCTAAAATTGTTTGTTGCAGTTGCGAGCTCTCGGTATTTGAATGTCTGACTGTTATTATTGGCACCAGAAACATCTTTTGAAACTGATGATTCCAGTCTTGACTCTTTATTGGTCTTTGATTCATCTGCATTAGACTCCAATTAAGTTAATAAACCAGAAAAAGTAAAAGTTCTAAGTACAGGAAAAGTTAAGTCACACAACCAGTTATAATATGTAAAGTTCTGACATACCACCAGCTGTTAGCTTGAGCAGCATCTCCTGCCATCTCCAAAAGGGGATGCGGAGGATTTAATTCCCAACTGGGACATAGTTATGCATGTGTCTAATTTAAAAAAATAATAATAATAATTTTTTGAATAGGGTGAATAAAGAACTCTTTGATATACAAAACATGAATTTTTCAGTTCTCCTATAAGTAATTACTCTTCATTGGAAGTCCCATTTTTAGGAGGTTTATGTGTGATATGAAATGGTAACAGCTATGATTTGTATTCCTAGTTTAAGAATGGAGCCAAAAACACTGTTTTGTACTTTTTTCTCCATGTCATTGGAGCATCACCACTTTGAAGAGTTTGTTGTTTTCACTCGACTTTGGATCCAAGAAAGCATAGATATTTGGAACAGAGTTTCACTAGAAAAATAAAAAATTAACAAAGATACCTGTGCCTGATTCAAATAAATAACCTCTCAACTGATTATCATTTTGAAAATTTTAAAATTTGTAGCAAATGCCATATTTTACCACATTTTGGGAACTGACACATAATTTGTTTATAGTGTTCTGCACAACCTGATTGACAACATTCATTCCGCTTAATACATCTCTAGATAATTATGTGCATTGATTTACGGAGTATTGTGCCTGTTTACTGTGCAGTGTGGACAAACAAAGGAAAAGAATGGCACATCCAGGATCTGTGTAAGGAAAGCAATTTGTGAAGAAATACCAAGTGAGAGAAGTTCCTAAATCAACATGCAAATCAAAACAGCTTCAACAAAGGCAATATTAGCTGCATAAACTTGTAACCCTCTTGTCCATGGTCCATGCAAGATTTGTAGAAAAAGGGAATCACGAGGCATTCAGCTGATGTGATTCTTTCACCCATGCATTCATCCTGGAAGAGAACTATAAGCACTTTCACGGATCAAAATTTCAAAACCATGTGATACTAAATGGATTTCAGATATCATATCTAGCAAAAAGGTTTTGTTATGAGATGGTAAACCGTAAAAACCATTGTGAATTCTGATGATGACATTTCAGTAGAGCCCTTTTACAAGGATTATCACAAGTTAAAAGTTGTTTCTAGTACCAGAGATTGAGAGAATTTTTCTCTTGGGTAATTAGCATGACATTTTCCGCTACAATAGGGATTCAAGGAGAATTCATTCCTGAGACAAGTGATCCCATATAATTTGTCTTCACAGGAAATTTTGACCTCATTGAGGCTAAGCATAAGTTCCTTCATCAAGTGTTTGATAATTGTCCCAGTGAGCCACATATCAATCTTGCATAGAACCACACCATGAGTGACAGAAACATATATAAGCATTAACTGAATTTATAATGTAGGAAACACAAGAAAACCGCTTATCATTTCTTCTATTGTCAATTAACTAAAGTAAAGCATCTTCCATCTCAAGTTGAGATGTGGGTAATACTATCATGAAACATGAAACAAAAAGATTACATTGCCAATTATGCTATGAGGGCAAAACAGAGAATAGAAACGAACCCAATTATGCTATCAAGAATTATGATCGATCAAGACAGTCAATTTCACAATGAAAGATCACTAGTATAAAAAATCGGAACTCAAAAATTGTAAAACGAAAACAAACACCAACCCAACTCCCAAAACGATTCGGGAAAAAAAACAAAAACAAAAACACGAGTTCCATATGTGAAATCAATGAATTTTTTATAAAGCAACAAAAACATTATTTAAAAAATAATAAAAAAAACTAACCAGATGACAAATCAGGGAGGTTGAGGGCCTGGGATTGCTTGAATTCTATCTCATCCCCACTCTTCAGCTTAATCCCTTTCTTCCAACCGAAGCATGGGCAATAACCCATTTTCTCTAATCTACAAATCACGAGTCTGAAACTAAATTATTTGCAGAAGAAGAAGAAGAAGAAGAAGAAATGTGGGAATGGAGGGTTGTGTTTTTGATAGACATACAGATACATTAGCAGTCGCGTACATACGTTCCTTGAAGAATCATTCGAACGCACGCTTTTATATGGAATCTGCAATTTTGTCTGATCTTTGCTCTCTCTCCTCTTTTTCTTTTTCCTTTTTCTTTCTTTTGTTTTAAGTAACTTTTTTTTTTAATTAATAATATTCTTTACGTACCAAAAATATTTAGTATTATTTTTCCTTTAAAGGAAATGTAAACAATTCTACAAAATCACATGTAGATTTTCTTCTTTCTTCAGTTCTTTATTCTATTTTCTGTAATTATATCATTGAACCAATGCCAAAACATTACGCCATCACTTTGTTTGGTTCTAATTTTCTCAATTTAATTTTTTAAAAATTAATTTTTTTATTATTCATGTTTTTTTTACTTTTAATAATTTTTTTTTACCCCTTTGACCCCCTCTCTCTCTCATTGGTTACCTTTTCTTTTTCTTTTTCTTTTTTTTCCTGCTCCTCCAATCACCACCCGCCACGTGGCAAAGGGGGGTGAGGGGGTGACCCCCAAAAGGGGGTCCCAAGCATTATTCTTAAAAAATTAATACATTTTCGTATTCTTACGTATTTATTAATTTTTAAAATATATTTTTTTTATAAATCTTTTACTTTTTAAGTACATCTAAGTTAAGTACATTTAAAAAGTTAAAAAAAAATATTTAAAAAATTTATTAAAAACAATAAAAAAATAAAAAACACAATTTTTAAAATACTAAATTCAAAAAATTAGAACCAAGTATGGCAATACTTTTACTAGTATCGAAGAATTAAAATAAATGTACACACAAAAAAAATTTGTGCGGTTGGATATCAAGGGTTTATTTGGGTCAGATGGCTCGCAGAGTAGGGGTGAGCATGGTCCGGATTGGACCGGATTGGGATAAAACCAGAACCAATCCATTATTTACGGTTCCTAAAAAATTGGAACCAATCCAATCCGTTTAAATCATGGAACCAATCCGAACCAATCCATTTAAATACGGATTGGATCGGTTTAGGACCACGGATTCACATAATTAAATAACAAAAATATAAATATAACACTTGAATTTCATAAAAATATAAACATAGCGCTATATTAGTTCCATAATAGCAACATGTTTTTCTATAATAACGACATACTGTTCTAGAATTTAAACAACCATAAGAAAACTGGTTTCACCATAAGTATTTAGACCATTGCAAATTAAAACTTAAAACTAACAAACAAAAGTGATAAAAGAAGATATTATACGATTTTAGGTTTGAGTTTAGATTTTACATAGAATAAGAAAAGATACTATGGGGGAGGATGTATAATAAAAATATAGACTATTTGTATACGGTCCGGATCGGTTCCAATCCGAAACCGTGGGATTCAATCCGAAACCAATCCGTGAACTACGGATTTTTAATTATTCAATCCGGAACCGAACCACGGATTCAAAAAACCAATCCAAACCTATCGGATTGGACTGGACTGGATCGGATTACGGATTTCACGGATTCCTTGCTCAGCCCTATCGCAGAGTCCAATTTATAATTAATATAATTTAAAAAGTTTTGAATTATTATTTAAATTCATAGAATTAGGTAATAGCGAAATCATTAAAATTTATGTTCATTGAATTTGACTTGACCTGATTATTAACATATTTTATAAATATAAAAAAAATACACTTAAAAAGAAAATTACACCACCAAACTTTGAAGAACGCGTAATATAATGAAGAAAAAAAAAATATTTGTGTCAATCAAGCCTCCGTTTGGCAAGTTGATTTATGGGTTTTTTTGATTTTTTTAGTCATAAAAAATAAAATAGGTTATTTTAGTTACAACAAACAAAACATCACATCTAATCTATAATCATTACACTCTTCTCTCACAAAAAAGTGAAAAAAGTCAAAAAGCTAAAAAATCCTTTCCAAACTAAACTTTTTAACCCAAGCTAAAATAGTAAAAAAAATCAAAAAATTAAAAAGTCAACTTACTTCCCAAACGAATTCATAGACATACGAAGAAACCTATCAAATAGAGATATATATTATTATTATTTTTTAACAACATTCATACTTGAATGTTCATAGCTCACCTTATGCCTTTTTAAGCCTCGTTTGCTTGGGTTATAGAGAGGACATTGGGATTACTAATCCTTTAGTATTATTAATAGGGTGTTTGTTTTGAGAGATGAGGAGACTATTTATCCCTTGGTATTAGTAGTCCCCTTGGAAGGGGGATTGGTAAGGAGGAGATAGAGATGGTATTAGAAAAATAGTGAGTAGATTAGAAATTATTTTTTATTTTTTATATATTGGGAATTTTTTTTTAAATATTAATGTTTAATTTTTTATATTTTTTTATTTGTTTTATTATTTTATATAAAAATAATTTAATAATTCCTCACTATTAATCCCCTCACTATTAATCCCCTTCATTTTATCTCTGAAAATAAACGGAGCCTTAATGTAAAACTCAAAACAAACATTCAATAGTTTAGGGGTGACTTAATGGTATAACTTTGGGACTAAGAGTTTACTCCTCTCTGTGTCTTAGGTTCGAAATCTCTTAGGTGATATCAATTTTTGTCGTGGATGAGTCCATACAGAATTCTGATATGGCTTTAATTTAATTAGGCTCTTATTACTAGACGGTGAAATTGATCTCTCAAAAATTAATTGATGTACACACAAGCTAAACCGAACATCCTAAGTTATCAAAAAAGAATATATATATATATATATAAACATCCTAAGTTATCAAAAAAGTATATATATATATATATATATTAGGATTGTTACAAAAACTGGCTAAAACAAGTATTTGTTCACTATTTGCAAAGACTTTAAAGTTTAAACCACACCTCCAATTAAAGTTTATTATTCTCGAGGGGATGTCATTAAATCCATTCAAATTCTATAACTAGTATTAAAAAAAATTTAAATGGGCTATAAATAAGGGGGACTTACGTGTAGGTCATATTAAATGGACTTATTATTCAATAAATTCTATGATAATTAATGGTATTTTTTATTATACCCCGTTAAAAAAGTCACTAATAGTTAATTTCAGCTACAATTTAAAAATTGTCACAAAAATTTTTCACTAATTATAAGTTTTAGCGGCAATTTAAGAAAATCGTCACAAAAAATCACTAATTTTCAATTTTTAATGACAGTTTAAAAAATTCGTCACAAAAAACGCTACTAATTGTAAGTTTAAGAGACAATTTATAAAAATTGTGACAAAAAAAGTCACTAATTGTCAATTTTTAGCAACATATGTAAAAAAAAGTCACAAAAAATTATCGTTAACGTCAATTGTACTATAACTTATTTACAATAGAACTTGATAGGAATTAAATACAACCACTATAAGAATATGCGCTTTTAGCGACCACTTTCCGCGACCAATATAAAAGTTAGTAGCTAAAAGTTACCTTTTGGAGACCAAATATGAGTTGGTCGCAAAAGGTCATATTTTGGCGACCAAAAAATGAGTTGGTCGTAGAAAGTGGTATGGTTTTGGCGACCAACTACAAATTTGGTCGCGGAAGGTCACATTTTGGCGACCAAAAAATAAGTTGGTCGCGGAAGATCAAAAACAAGTTGGTTGTGGAATTGGCGACTAAAATTTTGGTCGCCAAAAAACTTATTTTTAGCGACTAAAAATATTTTAGTCGCCGTATATTGAGTTTTGGCTACTAAAACAATGTAGTCGCCGAATGGAAAATAAAAAATTATTTTCTCTTTTGGCGACCAAAATTTTGATCGTCAAAAAACTTATTTTTAGCGACTAAAAATATTTTAGTCGCTGTATATTGAGTTTTGGCTACTAAAACTATTTAGTCGTCGAATGGAAAATAAAAAATTATTTTTTTATCTTTGGCGACCAAAATTTTGGTCGCCAAAAACTTATTTTCAGCGGCTAAAAATATTTTAGTCGCCGTATATTGAGTTTCAGCTACTAAAACTATTTAGTCACCGAATGGAAAATAAAAAATTATTTTTTATCTTTAGCGACCAAAATTTTGGTCGCAAAAAACTTATTTTCAGCGACTGAAAAAAAATTAGTCGTCGTATATTTATTTTTTCCGACCAAAAAAAAGTTAGTCGCCAAATTAATACTTTTGGCGACTAATATTTTAGTTGTCGTTAATTAAGATTTGGCTACAAAAAAATTTTAGTCACCAATTATTAACATTTGCCAACCAAAAACTACTTTTGTCGCCAAAGGTGTGAAAATTTTAGAGGGAAACCAATTGTCCCCGCCTGTTCTCTGTTTAAACAAATCAGATTGTTCTTTCTCTCACACAAATTCTCCTTCACCCCCACCTCATTGCTGGTGGCCACCAAAACGCAAGGCAACAATTTACATCAAAGAAAACAAACCAAAATTAATACCATATTAGAGTACAAAAGTGAGAGAGAGAGAGAAAGAGAGAGAGGGAGAGAGAGAGTACATGGAGTGTCAACCAGAATGGTGCCCATGAGATCGGTGTACCAGAGGTTACAGTAATTCTAGCAGAGCTGCATCTTTTCCAGATGCTCTTGCGACGCCATTGACATCTTCGAAGAGCTCGAAAACTAGGAAACCCTAGCTGATGATGAAGAGGAAGAAGATGAAGATTTTCGAAAACACTTTTTAAAAACACCTAAAGCACTTGGCCCATTCCTACAACTTTGGGTAATCTAAGCTGGTTCATGTTTTCTAAGCTAGCTTGTTTCGAGGGGTGTGGTAGAGAGAAGGTTGAGAGAGATCAAAAATCGAGACGAGGACTCAAATTTGATTTAGATCTCGACAATCTTTCGAATCCGACGGAGGCACCAGTGGAGGAGAAGGAGGATGAGCCCAGTTGTATAGTTAGTTTTGGCAACTAAAATTATTTAGTCGCCGAATGAAAAATAAAAATTTACTTTTTATCTTTAGCGACCAAAAGTTTGGTCGCCAAAAATTTATTTTCAACAACTAAATAAATTTTAGCCATCATATACTAACTTTTGCCGACTAAAAGAAATTCAGTCACCAAATATCTAGTATAATTTGATTTTAATATTTGGTGACTACCTCATTTGGTCAAAAAATATACATTTGTGGTAACCAAAACACATTTAGTCAGTATTTATTTTATTTTTGACGACTAATTGAGTTTTAGTCGTCGAAAATAATGTTTTGGACTACAAAAAATAAAATTGGTCCCTAAATGTGCAATCTTTAACTACTAAAAATAATTTAATCGGTATTTATTTAATTTTTAGCTATTAAATTTCGGTCCCTAATTATAATTAAAAATTTTGGAGGCTGGACTTCAAATTTTGGAGGGATTTTTAAATTAATTTGGTGAGGAACTCTGGAGGGATTTTGGACAGATTTCAAACACACAAATGAGTTGGGTCTTTTCTCACTCTGTGACTCTCTGTCTCTCTCGCATCTGCCCTCCTTCGATTATCTCTGTCTCTCTCTCTCTCCTCAATTCCATGTCGCAGACCCAACCCCGAACCCCTTATTATTGTCTTCATTTTCTCTCTTCCTCACTTCCTCTCTCCGCCATCCCAATCTTCATGAACAATGGTGGCCCCAAACTTCCTATTTCAGCCATAGGGGAGATTTCGAAAGGAGCCACTGCAAAAAAGGGAGATTTCACTACACCACCACCGTCTCCAAGGAGATTGGTACTCGGGCGTCGTCAATATTCAAGAAGATCTGAAACAGCTATTTTAATTAGTTAAGTTCTTCGTTTCCCCCCCTGAATCAGATCAATCTCTCTCTTGGCAAATCTTGGTTGCTCATTTTATAAATATTAGTAGATAAGACACACAATTTTCAGACCAAAACTTTTAAGTGCCCATAAAAGGTGAAGATTTGAGGGGGACACATGCAGTTGCAAGCATTGCTTTCACAGAGGAAACATAAAAAATCTGCATTTAGATGCTAGTAGTTTGGCAGTACAATATTAATAATAAGGCATCACTAATTTGTAAAATCACTTGGATACAAGCTCCATTATCATTGCCCCCTTTTTCCTTCCCACAATAAACCCAAATTTGCTCTCTAGCTCACAGAAAATGATAATGTAGTCTAATTCACTAAGGTACTACATGAATAAAGCTTACTCATGGAGTTGAGAATGTTATAGTTTTTCTTAAAACTTGAGAGCTAAACATGTATATTTTTCTTTTTTCATTTGCAAAGTAGATCTAGAAGAATCACAAACATTTGTTAGAGTTATTGTTTCATAGGTTTCAGATCAGAATTAGGCTATAAACTTCAACTTGTTCTTGAATTACATTGACTCATTGAGTCTTAAAGTTTAATTTAATACTTCATAAAAATGGCTCAATGGACCTAAATTAAGAGCAGGTTTCATGGCTACATTGTCTATCTAAATATTACTTGATTTATGACAATTAGTTGCTATATGATTGTCCAAAGAAATTAACAAGTGTCAAATATGGATCCACAGATCTAAAACAAGAATTGCCCATTCTGATACAGAGACTTCAATCTGACAAGGTGACAACTGATAAGAGAAGCCAAGTCAATTGTGATCAATATTCCAAAATGTCTAGGCAAAATTTAGAGATTATATTGGAAAAATAGAAACAAACATTCCTAGTAATTGTACACCTGGTCGGAAAACTGAGACATACCTTGGATTAGGATTGCCTCTCACCACTTTCTGCCCGTATTTACGCCACCTATAGCCGTCATCCAGTATATCAACCTCACTCACAGTTTGAACAACAACACGTGGTTCACGAATAGGCTTAATCACCGATGTGACATCAATACTAACACCGTCCAATTTCCTGCAAGAAGTTTTTGGACAGTTTGTTTGAAGTTAGTATATGAATTATGGATATAACTATTTCAATAAAAAAACTAAGGCCTTCTTTGAACTACATCACCTCCGCTTTATAAATCTTGGTTGCAACAAAGAAAACCATGTGAATGGACCCATTTTATAATATTTATTTATAGTTGTTTTGAGTGATAGATATTATAGTTATGAGATGCAGTGCCACGAGTTGCAGCAAGTGTTTCATACTTCCATGATTAGTTGTCAGAACTAAAAAGTATGGCGGTTTTTGGTAAACTCAAAATGTTTAAACATTGCTTGTGATGGTTTCATGCTATAAAGTTCGTTGCCTTGGTGATTCAATCTTTATGGATTTTATTCTACCAATAGGTTTGAGCAGTGATAATAAATGCAATAAGCATATTTTTTTGTTGATGATTCCAGGTCTCATTATTGCATTTGGCTAACATTACTGAAAAAAGTGTCACATTTTAGGTACTTTTTCTTTGCATTTACTGGTGTAGCCACTATTTATTATGATATTAATGTTGATGTACTTGTATGATGTTAACCTAGCTTGTGGATAATTTTTTTCTTATAGATAAATATCTGTTTATACATACATACATCCAAATCTGCATATACATATATATGATTCATGTTGCTTTAAACTTCTAATGTTGACTAATGTATATCAGTAAATTTAGTTATACTATACATACATGTAAGTCTATTTTTTTTTTTTGAACAGCTACTTACATGTAAATCTGTACATACATATATATGACTTCATGCTGCTCCAAACTTGTTATGCTAACAAATCTATTAGTAAATTTAGTTATACTAGAGCATCACAACAATTTAGGTCTTGCTTGAGAACATGCTATTTTAGTAACTTTTTGGCTTTTTGGCTAAGATATGAGGTAAAAAAAAAATTAGTATGTTTGGGATGACTTTTTGGCCTTTTATGACAAAAGTGCAAATAGAGAGAAAGGGGAATATTTGACTTTTTTGCATAGTTTGTTGGCTTTTTCCACATCCTGGGATGGGTGGGTCGCTTAGGATAAAATCTTTTATGTTTGTGCAAGCAACTAACTGATGTAGTTAGAGTATTGTTCCAAGGGTAAAAGCTCAAGTTCTTTAGTTTGAGAATGTGATTTGAGTCATGGTGGGACCAATACCATATATATATATAAAGAGATGAGACTATGTTGGGTTCTAGCCATTTTTTGTTTACATGATTTTGTGTAATGTTCTTTTCCAATTGTTAGTCTTGTAGTCAACTACATGATTGCCTGCAAACAAATGCATCATGAGCTTGCATGTATGCATTTTTTGTCTTCCTTTGCATGAGCTTTTGAGCAAACTGGGAACCAGGTCAATGAGTTAAGGGATGGATATACCCTAACTATGTTTTGATTAATGAAACACATTGAAAGGTTATTTTCCTTGAAATACTTCTGGTTATTTTAGGATTCAGAAAAGTTGTCTTGTGGTTATGATTTTTTTCATCATTATGTGTTGTATCTGGTGCTAGCAAATAATGCATTTGTTATAGTAGAAAACATTCTCATCATTGCTCAATTACTTAGCTATTGTTGTATTAGTTACAACTTTTATGAGTTTTTATTTTTTATTTTATTTTCTTCTTCTTGTTTTATTAGTTCTCACTCTTAAACTTACCAAGTATGGGAATTTACCTCTGTTTTTTATGTTGCTAGTAACTGAATATCTTTTTGTCACCTTTGATCAGTTTATTAGTGGTAATTATATTTTCCCCTGACTATGAATCTAGGTTTGGCATATGTTTAGCTTCTAATTATTGTTTTGTTCAAGATTCAATGTTTTACTCTTACTGATTTTTTGGCATTGCTGGAAATGTTAAAGGATGCAGTGAGAACTAAGACATACCAAAATGTTATTTATAAAAATAATTTCTTGCTCAAGGACATAATAGTCCTTGATGTGGGTGCCAGGACTGGAATTTTGTCACCCTTTTGTGCAAAACTAGGGGCAAAACATGGCATAAGAGATTGTTAAATAAACGGCTTTTCAGATGGTGATGTCACTAGGAACAATGAATTTCATAATTTTTTTTTTTTAGTTTTTGCTTCTACTTCTTAACTGATTTGGCCTTTTTATGTTTTCTCATTTTAATTACTATAGTTATCACAGTTTTGAATGGAAAAGTTGAGGAAATTGAACTTCCTGTTGCTCAAGTGGATATCATTATTTCAGAGTGGATGGGATATTTTTTATTGTTTGAGAATATGTTAAATACAGTCCTCTATGCTCGTGATAAGTGGCTTGTAAGTTATGTTGGAGAAAAATGGTTGAATAAGAAATTGCCTCATAAATGTGTATATAACTCACACATTTAAGGCTCATCAGTTTTACAAAATTGATTGGGCAGTTTTGCTAGCATTAGTTGCCAGCCTTGATGGCTAGAGGCTCCTCTTCTCTCCCCCATGGTGTATAAAAGGAGGCCCTATTCCTTGAAAAGATATATAGAATTTTTTCTTGACATCCATACACTGTCAGTCTACTTCTCCTAAAATTTTCTTCCTGAGAGAGAGTGCTGCCGTTGTCCGTTCGCTAAGCTAATCAGAAGGTGCTTCTGTTGTAGCTGGTAAAAACCATCGTATCCTGGGAAGTAGACGCCGACGTACCTCTAGCACCCAACGGTGAGGCGGCGAACCTATTTTAAGGAGACTGTGGTATCAGACAGGCTTCGGTTTGCTTTCTTTAACCATTTTATATTTTATTTGTATTTTATTCAACATGTTATTTTTCCTGGGATTGAAGGTTTGTTTTGTTCATCTCATAATTTTGCGATATCCAATGTGAAATTATGTAATGTGAGTAATTTTTCCCAACAAGCTTAAAATAGATTCGACGTTTATCATAGAATTAAATTAATAGATTCATAGGTGTGTGTAATAATTTTGCATGTAATAGGCCACTGTTATCAATAGGGAAGAAGAGTTCCATTGGTGCAACGTTAATTCACTGTATTTTCTAATTAATTTATTAATTTATGGTGTACCGGTTCATGCCTTGTATTTCTAGATTTACATGCTTCTAGTTTACAATATAAATTACATGTTCATTCGGGTTTAATTTTTAGTGTAATTTACATTTCTAGCATGTTTATTAGGTAGTAAATTTTCATGTAACTTGTACCTATTAATCTTTAATTTAGGTGTGGAGTTGTAAAGTTTATAACTTGCCTATATTTAAATTCATGTTAATTTCTCTAGAATTATTTGCATATTAATCATGTCATTTGCAATTTTTGTCTGGTAATGTGATTTAAGTATTTAGGAGTTATAAAATGTTTGTAACTTGCCTCAATTAATTACATGTTTAGTGTACTATAAGTTCTATGTAACATTTACTAATTTAAAATATAGTTTAATTATATTTAATTTAGGTCTGTAACTTATATAGTTAATTACATGTTTATTATGTAATTAATTTTTTACAGTTTTTTTTAGTTTAAATTCTAAATGTGTAACTTAAGGGTTGGTTTTAATCTTTACTTACAATTATTTATTAGTTTGTTTGCTAGTACCCTCCCCTTCAATCACTACTTTGCCAAAAGCAAAGAAAAGCTGAGGGAGGTTTTGTTGTATTTTGCTGCTAACTCTTTATTGCAGGAATACCTTTGGAAATGGGAAAAAGGATTAATTTGGACTAAATATTTGAAGCAATTGTTTTCTTGAGTGTTCATTTGTGGTTATTCACCAATATGTAAAGCACGTTACAGACAGCGAGAAAGCCTGGATTACTTTGATACGTATTTACCTGTGACAAGGATGACATTCATTCGCATGGTGATTGCAATAATAGCTTTACGTGGTTTAGAAATACATCAGATGAATGTAAAGACAACTTTCTTAAATGGAGATTTAGATAAAGAAACCTACATGGAGCAACCCGAGGGGTTTTCAGCTCCAGGAAAATGTAAGAAAGTCTGTAAGCTTGTCAAGTCATTGTATGGTTTGAAGCAAGGTCCCAAACAATGGCATGAGAAGTTTGACAATGCTATGTTGTCAAATGGGTTTCGAATCAATGAGTGTGATAAGTGCGTATATGTTAAAGACACTGACAAAAGTTATGTCATTTTGTGTCTATACGTTGATGACATACTCATTATTGGTAGCAATGATGAAATGATTAAAGCTACCAAAAGATTGTTAAACTCTAAGTTTGACATAAAGGATATGGGCCTTGCAGATGTCATTCTGGGTGTTAAGATCACCAGAACATCTGGTGGTATTATACTTTCTCAAGCTCATTATGTTAATAAGATACTTGAGAAATTTGGAAAGTCAGATACAAGTATGTTTAGGACACCGTTAGACTTAAGTCTATATTTCACCAAGAATAATGGTGAGAGTGTCTCTCAACTAGAATATTCTTGGGTCATCGGGAGTTTGATGTATCTGATGAGTTGTACAAGGCCGGATATCGCCTACGCTGTTAGTAAGCTGAGTAGATACACGAGTAATCCTAATGCTACTCATTGGAAGGGCATTATGCGGGTGTTGGGGTATATCCGTTACACCCTGGATTGTTGTCTGCATTATACCAGATACCCAGCGGTACTAGAAGGGTATAGTGACGCAAATTGTATATCTGATATAAATTTGACCAAAAATAATGGTGAGTGTCTCTCAACTAGAATATTCTTGGGTCATTGGGAGTTTGATGTATCTGATGAGTTGTACAAGGCCGGATATCGCCTACGCTGTTAGTAGGCTGAGTAGATACACGAGTAATCCTAATGCTACTCATTAGAAGGGCATTATGAGGGTGTTGGGGTATATCCGTTACACCCTAGATTATTGTAACGCCCCGACCCTTCATACGTCATCGATATTGTCCGCTTTGGGCCACGCCCGCACGGATTTATTCTTCCCAGTGGGTCCCCCATCCCAGAACTACTCCAGCCTAAGCACGCTTAACTGTGGAGTTCTGTTAGGGATTTCACCACTCGGGAAAAGGCCTCGATGCTATATAAGGGTCCAGGTTTTTACTTTTATAGTCCAGGAACTCCCCCTCCATTCCCGATGTGGGACACCGGGGCCTTACAATTATGGGCTGCATTATACTAGATACCCAGCAGTACTAGAAGGGTATAGTGACGCAAATTGGATATATGATATAAAATATTCCAAATCCACTAGTGGTTATGTGTTTACCCTCGGAGGGGTAGCCGTGTCTTGAAAATCTGCCAAGCAAATGTGTATCTCGAGATCAACGATGGAATTTGAGTTTATTGCTTTAGATAGAGCAACTGAAAAAGCTGAATGGCTTCGCCAGTTTGTTGAGGATATTCCACGTTGGTCAAAACCTGTGCCAGCTATCAGTATTTATTGCGATAGCCAATCGGCGATTGGTTGGGCACAGAGTAATATGTATAATGGAAAGTCTAGACATATCCGTCGTAGACATAATTCCATACGACAACTACTCTCAAATGGAGTTGTCTCTCTAGACTATGTCAAGTCTAAGGACAACATTGCGGATCCGCTAACCAAAGGGTTAACTCGAGAGTTAGTAGAAAAGTCGTCAAGAGGAATGGGGTTAAGGCCTTTAGTAAAGGTTACCGGAACGGAAAACCCAACCTAGTTGACTGGAGATCCCAAGATCTAGGTTCAAAGGGACAACCTAACTTCATGTAACGGGTGAGTCACTGAAGAAGTAAATCCACTTGCCCATTCCTTTATACAGTGATGCCCTGTGGGGGTGGAAGGTTAAGCTAATGCTTTTAATGACCTTAGTGATGTGGTATAATGAAATACCGTATCTAGGTCACCTATGTGAGTGCGAAGTGGGGACGCTTCTTTAAGAATTGCCAAGGTCTTATGCACAAAATAGTAGTGCATATAGATTTCTTGTGCACAAGTCTGATATTTCAGATATACACAAGAATACTATCATGGAATCTAGAAGTGCATCTTTCTTTGAAGATGTATTTCCGTGTCGTCCCCAAGACAAAGTTCCGAGTTCCATGAAAGAAATAGATGATCACGAAGACGATCACATAGATGATCACATGGATGATCAAACAGCTGATCAAATAACTGA
>NW_021028010.1:106885-134395 GCF_004153795.1 Camellia sinensis
CTCGGTTTACACAAACGGCAGAACAGTTCAAGACATCACGTTCACTGGTCAGCCTATCGCTTAGATAGGCTTTCACTACGAAAGGTTCAAGGCCAACAGCTACCTTTTCTGATGCAGGGTTAGTCTATGTGCTCTCTCTCTTTCCGAGTCTTTGTTGATAAACGTTGAGCGTTTGCTGTATTCGGTCAATTTTTATTCATGTGGGGGATTGTTGGAGAAAAATGGTTGAATAAGAAATTGCCTCATAAATGTGTATATAACTCACACATTTAAGGCTCATCAGTTTTACAAAATTGATTGGGCAGTTTTGCTAGCATTAGTTGCCAGCCTTGATGGCTAGAGGCTCCTCCCCTCTCCCCCATGGTGTATAAAAGGAGGCCCTATTCCTTGAAAAGATATATAGAATTTTTCCTTGACATCTATACACTGTCAGTCTACTTCTCCTATAATTTTCTTCCTGAGAGAGAGTGCTGCCGTTGTCCGTTCGCTAAGCTAATCAGAAGGTTCTTCTGTTGTAGTTGGTAAAAACTGTCGTATCCTGAGAAGTAAACGCCAGCGTACCTCCAGCACCCAACGGTGAGGCAGCGAATCTATTTTAAGGAGACTGTGGTATCACACAGGCTTCGGTTGGCTTCCTTTAACCATTTTATATTTTATCTATATTTTATTCAGCATGTTATTTTGCCTGGGATTGAAGGTTTGTTTTGTTCATCTCATAATTTTGCGATATGCAATGTGAAATTATGTAATGTGAGTAGTTTTTCCCAACAAGTTACACTGCCCCTCTTTCTTTCTGAATAACCACTTTGATGCTATTGCTAATCTGGATGTATTAGTGCAATGTTTGGTGGTGAAGTTAGTTTGTTTTTCTATTTTTTTTGGTTTTGTTTTGTGTTTTTATTTTTTATTTTTATTTTTTATTTCATCATGGAAGATGTTATTAGAGTTTAATTGGTTTCATCAGCTTGAATTTATTATAATTCGTTAGTCTTCATATTCTGAAAGTTCAACTATTCGACTGGATCAAACGCCTTTTCTGGGATTTTCAATGCTTTTGTTTAAAAATTTTATGGTGGTGGGAGCAAATTGATTATTTTAATTTTTATTGGATTTATATGCTCATAAAAGTTTCTATTTGCTTATAATCTATTTTCTGGTTAAAGTCATTATAATCTAAGAGATCTATCTTGAGTTGGGTTTTAATTTTTTTAAGTTACAATTTGATTCGTTTGTTTAGGAATTTTGTCTTGTTGGAGTTTAGTCTTAAATAGATTCTACATCAAGTGGGAAAATTTATTTTTTACTCTTTTTGTTCTTCTTTAGGGTTTTCTAGCATCTTCATAATGGATATTGGATGTGAAATGAGATTTACGCAAGTCCTTAATTGTTTTGGCCAATAGTAGTAGAGTTCAATGTCAGTTTTGTCTTGGTTAATGACCGACTGTGGAACAATGGAATTGGTTTGATTTGAGTGTGGTTTTTGGATGAACCATTGTTGAGCATGGCATTTTTCTCTTCTGTTCAATTTCATTTGGTATTAGAATGGAGAGGTTAATCAGAAATTATGGTGTGACATTGTGGCAAAGTAAGCCCTTCCATCCATTGAAATTTAGGACAAAAAATTAAAAATTTGTCTGCATGCTTCTGTCATGGTTTTACAAATTTACTAAAGCAAATAATAATGGGGTGTCCATGTTGAAACTGTTCATTTGATTGTCAACTGAATACTGATAGAGAAACATTAGGTTTTGACGAGATTCTATGATTGTTATTTTACTGTATTCTTGTAGGGGAAAAGTGGCAGAAGGAATTAATTTTGATGGACAATATGGCAGACTTGTTATCATGTTTGGGGTCCCTTTTCAGTATACATTAAGCAGGTGATTTGCTACTACTGTTTTGCAGCCTTGGTACTTGAAAATATCAGCGGCTATGTCCAAATATGTTTATAAAGTTCATTGCCTAGGCCTGTTGATCCTTTAAGCTTTATTTTCTTGATTGTTGTAGAATATTGATTGCACGTTTCGAGTATTAGAGGGGGACTTTCCAGATAAAGGAAGGCGATTTTCTGACTTTTGACGCTATGGTATTTTTGTACTACATGTTTGGCTGTATGATAATTATATATATATATATATATATATTTTCTTCTTTTGAAAAAATAACTATGAGCTTCAATAATGGGACTACATTTATTCAGAGACAGCCTGCTCAATGTGTGGGGCGAGTTTTCCGTTCAAAGGCAGATTATGGGATGATGATTTTTGCCGACAAAAGGTATTCTTTTTATGGAATTATTAATATGGGTCCTACTTCATGTATTCAGTCCTAGGGTTTTACCTATCAGTCAAAGATGTTCTGTACCTCAGAAGTGTAACTAAATAATCAAAAGTTCATGACAATCAGATCCATGTTTGGCATTTGATTGCTAAAAGTAGATTCTGCACTTTTTGTTAATTTAGATTGGTCTTCTTATTAGCTTCATCTATCGATAAATAATTCTAAAGTACTAAATTTAGATAGCTTGCCAAGCTAAATGGAAGTTGTGAAATTATGTTGACTGAACAGTCTACCAGTGTCATTGTTGGCCATCCAGTCTGTGGGGAACCAACAAAAATGTTGGGAGGATATTATTAAGGAACATTTGATGGAAGAAACCTTAGTGCCAAATGCATGCAAGCTGTAATTTGCTATTCTTAAGTCTATTGCTATTTGCTAGTATGTAAGGTACTGTCTACCAAAAAATTAAGGCATAAAGTTTGTAAAGCATGTTAGCTAGATTTTGTTTCATCGTGGCAATGCCTGGATGATTCACAGTTAACCATTTGTTTGGCAAATTAACTTGTCATTTTTGGGGAATTTTATTCCTTCTATGTTCTGATGACCATCTCTAATTTGTTCAGGTACAGCCGTCATGACAAACGTTCTAAATTGCCTGGATGGATACTGTCACATTTACGTGATGCTCACCTAAACTTGAGTACTGATATGGCTATGCATATAGCACGGGAGGTGTGTGCTTATTAGTATGCAGTTCGTATATTTTTCACAGGGAATGCTTGCAGGTCTATGTCAGTATACATGAGGAACAGTTCTAAATAACAAGGAAATGTGATTAGGTTCCCCTTGCAACTGATTCCTCTGTGGAACAATTTTAAATGTAGAAATAATGACTGTTATGAAGCTAAAATTGAGGCCAGATGGGGTAACATGGCCAGTTTTTTGTTTTGAAAAAGGACCAATTTAGGTGTTGGATTTCACTTTTTTCCTTTATTACATCGGAATTTTATTCCTTCTATGTTCTGATGACCATCTCTAATTTGTTCAGGTACAGCCGTCATGACAAACGTTCTAAATTGCCTGGATGGATACTGTCACATTTACGTGATGCTCACCTAAACTTGAGTACTGATATGGCTATGCATATAGCACGGGAGGTGTGTGCTTATTAGTATGCAGTTCGTATATTTTTCACAGGGAATGCTTGCAGGTCTATGTCAGTATACATGAGGAACAGTTCTAAATAACAAGGAAATGTGATTAGGTTCCCCTTGCAACTGATTCCTCTGTGGAACAATTTTAAATGCAGAAATAATGACTGTTATGAAAGCTAAAATTGAGGCCAGATGGGGTAACATGACCAGTTTTCTGTTTTGAAAAAGGACCAATTTAGGTGTTGGATTTCACTTTTTTCCTTTATTACATCTAAACTAGAATTTCAAATATTAGTTATTCTGAAATTCAGCGTTGGAAGCTTAAGATGGCTTTGACTTAGTGCAAACTGACAATTTTAAATTCAGAAGTGTTGAACTTGAGTGTATTATTATTGTCTTATTCTTCCATATGTGCAGTTTTTACAGAAGATGGCACAACCATATGATAAGAGTGGCGGTAGTGATAAGAAACCCCTATTGTCACAAGAAGACTTGGAGAAGATGGGCAATGGCGGTCTTGGGGAGATGTTGTTTTAAAAGAATTATTCTGTCTTTGAGCAATATTTATATGATGGCTATAGCCGGTGGTTGGCCTTGTAGTTCTCATGTCAACAAAGAGATCGTGGTCAGCTAAGTAGCAGAAACTTTTTTTTGTTCTCAGGAATGCAAGGAGCAGTTTTTTGCTAAAGAGGGAAAATATCCATTTTAAATATTACGGTAGACTAGTAATTATATTTTTGGATACACTAGTAGTTATATTTTTGGATGGGTGTGTATGGAAAATATTTGGTAGACTACTAGTTATATTTTTGGGTTGATGCACATGGATAAAAATTTAAAACATAATAACAAGTACTTGTTATGTTTTAAATTTTTATGTTAGATAAATATGTAGTTTGGAATTACTTGTGAATGAAAGCTTATAATAGTTGCTGATTTTAATTAAACTGGTTCAGAAATGGTTGATATATGTATTTTGTTGAATGTTCATGATTCAATTTATTTGTTGGTTTGAATGATTTTTGCAAATTACAGATTATATTGAATAAATTGGATGGATTATTATAAATTACAGGTTTATTTTGATGGATGTTGGCGACCAAATTTTGGTTTTGTTTTTCTAGTTTTGGCGACCAATTGATTAGCCGAGAAAGATAAGTTGACTAAATAAAGTAGTCGGTGTATCACCAAGCACATTTGGAGACTAAATAATTAATCGTTAAAATTAATAATTTTGGCAACTAAAGGATTTGGTCGCGAATAGGTCTATTGCCGATTAAATTTTTAGTTGCGCAAACATTTCTTTTGGCGACAAACATGTTTGGTCGTGGAATGTGACAATTGACGACCAAACAATTTGGTCGTGGAATGTGACAATTGGCGACCAAAATTTTTGGTCGTAGAATGTCACAATTGCCGACCAAACTTTTTTGTCATTGAATGTGATAATTGGTGACAAAACTTTTTGGTAGTGGAATGTGACAATTGGCGACTAAGATATTTGGTCGGAAAAATATCACTTTTCGTGACCAAAGTGTTTTAACGACAAAAATGAATTAGTTGCAGTAATGATATATTTAGCGACTAAAAATTTAGTCGGCAAATCCAACTTTTCCCGACCAACCAAAATTTTGGTCGCGAATTACTTTTGTTGACCCTCAATTGGCGACCAAAGTCGTGACCAAAAAAATTGGTCGCAGATAACTTCTGCCGACTAAAAATGGGCTTTTAGCGACTAATTTTTTAGTCGACAAAGGTGTTATTTCTCGTAGTGAACTATTAGGACCTATTAATAGTTTATCCTATAAAAATAATATTTAAAGCTAACATACAAAATGGAATGGATAAAATGTGACTATATTTGGTTGTAGGGTAAGGTAACTGATTGGACCTAATAAATAGGTCTATCAAACCATACCAGGCAACAAATCAAAAAAAAATAAAATAAACAGATACCAGGTAGATGTAATTATAATATCCATATTTGACCAAATATCCAGTAGCATGTATGATACACATACCACCTTAATATGTACATATTACACTAGTACTATTCTGTAGTGAGAGAGACCAAGTTGAAAGTATATGATGACCTATACACTAGACTAGATAGTAAGGAGGGAGAGAAGAGGGTATACAAACTTGCTAAGATACGAGAGAGGAAAAGAAGAGATTTTAATCAAGTAAAGTGCATCAAGAGTGAGGATTCTAAGATATTGGTGAAGGATGATGAGATTAAGGAAAGATGGAAGACTTATTTTGAGAAACTATTAAATGAGGAACATGGAGGTACGACAATAAAGGAAGAAATAGCCAGTAATACGATAAACCAAGACTATAGGTTCTATCACAGGATTATGAACTTCGAAGTGGAAATTGCACTTAAGAAGATGAAATCAAATAAGGTTTTAGGACCCGATGGTATCCCTATTGAATCTTGGAAGTGTTTGGGTAAAAATGGAGTTGGTTGGTTGACTAGGTTGTTTAGCAAAATTTTGTTGACTAAGAACATGCCAGATGAGTGGAGGAAGAGTATTTTAGTGCCAATCTATAAGAATAAAGGTGATGTCCAGAATTGTAACAACTATAGATGAATCAAGCTAATGTGTCATATAATGAAAGTGTGGGAGAGGGTGATGGAACTCCGATTGCGAGATATAACAGAGGTGTCAGAGAATCAATTTAGGCTTATGCCTGGTAGGTCAACAATGGAAGCGATCTATCTTTTGAGGAGAGTAATAGAAAAGTATAAAGAAAAGAAAAGAGACATTCATATGGTGTTTATCGACCTTGATAAAGCATATGACAGAGTGTTCCGGGATATAATATGGTGGGTGCTAGAGAAGAAAGGGGTGACAAAATATTATATTGACGTGATTAGGGACATGTATGAAGGGGTGGTGACCACCATTAGATCGTCAGCTGGAGAAACAAATGAATTTCCTATCACTGTAGGGTTACACCAAGGATCTGCCTTAAGTCCTTATCTTTTTGCTTTGGTTATGGACGAGTTGACGATAAATATTCAGGATGACGTGCCATGGTGGATGCTTTTTGCAGACGATATTGTGCTAGTGGATGAAACTAGAGAAGGAGTTAACACAAAGTTAGAGATTTAGAGAAAAGCTCTTGAATCTAAAGGATTTCGGATAAACAGAACTAAGATAGAATACATGGAGTGTAAATTTAGTAACAGTAACAATGAAAGCAGAGGAGAAGTGAAGATTGAGAATCAAGAATTGCATAAGGGTGAACATTTTCGTTATCTAGGGTCGATTATCACAACAGCGGGGGAGATTGATGCAGATGTGGCCCATAGGATTAAGGCGGGATGGTGTAAGTGGAGAAGTGCGTCTGGGGTATTGTGCGATAAACGAATACCCACTAGACTAAAAGGTAAGTTTTATAGAACGGCTATTAGACCAGCTATGTTGTATGGGACGGAGTGTTGGGCAACCAAGAAACAACATGTAGATAAGATGAGTGTGGCTGAGATGAGGATGCTAAGGTGGATGTATGGTAAGACTAGACAAGACAGGATTAGGAATGAGTGTATTCGGGAATGGGTAGGAGTAGCACCAATAGAAGATAAGTTGAGAGAGAATCGTTTGAGATGGTTTGGTCATATTCAACGGAGACCAACAGAGGCAGTAGTGAAGAGATACGATACTGTAACGGTAGATGGAAGTGTTAGGGGACAGGGTAGGCCTAGATTAATGTTGACTAGCGTTTTAAATAGAGATATGAATCTACTTAATTTGACTAATGAAATAGCCTTTGATAGGGCCGCATGGAGAAGAAGGATTCATGTAGCCGACCTCATTTGATGGGACTTAAGGCTTGGTTTGGTTTGGTTTGGTACACTAGTACTACTCTATATTGGATGGGAACCAAATCCCATAATAGAGATGTATAATTGATAATAATAATTATCTAGTTAATGATTTTATTAAGAAGTACCTTAAAAACACTGTTAACAAAATTGAAATGATTGTACATTTATGCATAAACATTCTTTAACAAGACACTTTAATGAAATGCCTACAAACTATTTCAGTATTTTCCCTGGTTTTTGAAAAAAAAAGAAAAGAAAAGAAAAGAAAAGAAGCTATTGCAGCACTTAAAAGGGCATTAACCCAAACTATTGCAGCACTTAAAAGGGCTTTAACCCATCAACTGTCAGTATGGCTTTAAAATTTAATTCGAAGGATATGCAGTTTCAAATATACATAACATCGCCCTTTAAAATATATATATATAAAAATGATATACAAATTCATTTTTTAAACTTAGTGATGTGTCAAGAAGATGATTGGTTCATTGAGTTTAAAAAATAGATATAATTTTTAAGGGGGCTTTTTTGATAAATCCCTTTTCTAAGAGTTTTATTCCATCTAACCCATATTCTTTTTGACTATTCCATTAGGTCCTAGTTGAGGTAAGAAAACCAAAATACTTTTTTCATCTACTTATGTTTCATTTAGTCCACATTATTTTCTTATGTTTCAATAAGTCCTATGGGTGACATAATTACCAAAATACCCCTAATGTGAATGTTCACACCGTCAATGTGAATGTTCACACCGTCAATGTGAATGTTCCTATTTGACGTAAGAAGACCAAAATACCATTTTCATCTATTTATGTTCCATTTAGTCCACATTATTTTCTTATGTTTCAATAAGTTTTATGGGTGACATAATTACCAAAATACCCCTAATGTGAATGTTCACATCGTCAATGTGAATGTTCACACCGTCAATGTGAATGTTCCTATTTGAGGTAAGAAGACCAAAATATCATAAATCTCTCATGCCCCCATTAATGTTGATATTTAATGTTGATTGTTATTATATCTTCACTCAAAAAAAACGCATTAACTACATACTACTATTTAATGTTTCAATGTAAATGTTCACACCGTCAATGTGAATATTCATATCATCAATGTGTAGGGGCTCGGCCCAGCCCGGGCAGGGGCCAACCCATGTAAAGCCTCGTGGGTGCTTGCCAAAATTCGGGTCGGGCTGGACCGGCCCACGAGCCAAAAAATTAGGCCTAGGCCCTAGCTCTGGCACAAAGGTATTTAGGCTTTGGGTGCCTCGGTGGGTCGAGCCAAGGGGCATGGGCCTAGACTTGGGCTTGGGTGAGCCTTGCCATTTTTTAAAATTCTTTTTAATTTTTTCTCCCAAAATTTTATTATTTTTCACAAAAAAGACACCAGGCCTCTGGCGGGCCGGGCCTCGAGCCGAGCCTTAAATGGGCCTTATGCGGGCCGAGCTTCAAAGTGATGGCCCAGGTCCTAGCCCAAGTTATCGGGCTGGGCTCGGGCCCAAGCCCAAACGAGCTTGCCTCGGGCCGCTGGAGGGCTTCGGGTGGCTTACGAGCCGCGGGTCAATTTTACACTCCTATCAATGTGAATATTAACATGTTAATGTGAATATTTACATTGTCAAGAGGTCGAACCCGCTCCAGGCTGCGGGCTAATTTTACACTCCTATCAATGTTAATGCTAACATGTCAATGTGAATATTCACATTGTAAACGGGTCAGGCCGGGTCGGGCCCGCGGGCGGGTTTTGGGTCGCCTACGGGCCGTGGGACAATTTTACACTCCTATCAATGTGAATGTTAATATGTTAATGTGAATATTCATATTGTTAACGGGCCAGGCCGGGCCCGCCCCGGGCAGCCCACGGGTCGCGAGCCAATTTTACACTTCTATCAATGTGAATGTTAACATATCAATGTGAATATTCACATTGTCAACGGACCGGGCCCGCCTCGGCCTAGGGGAGCTTCGGACCGCCCACGGGCTACGGGCCAATTTTACATTCTTACCAATGTGAATGTTAAAATATGAATATTTACAGCCCCCCCGCCCCGGGCAACGGGCTAGCAACGGGCCGCCCACGGGCCGCGGGTCAATTTTACACTCCTATCAATGTGAATGTTAATATGTCAATGTGAATATTCGCATTGTAAACAGGCCGGGCCGGGCCCGCTGGCGGGTTTCGGGCCGCCCACGGGCCGCGGGCCAATTTTACACTCCTATGAATGTGAATGTTAACATGTCAATGTAAATATTCACATTGTAAACGGGCCAGGCCGGGCCCGCGGGCGGGTTTCGAGCTACCTACGGGCCGCCAGTCAATTTTACACTCCTATCAACGTGAATGTTAATATGTTAATGTGAATACTCATATTATCAATGGGTCGGACCCGCCCCGTGCAGCCCACGGGCCGCGGGCGAGTTTCGGGCCGCCCACGGGCTGCGGGCCAATTTTACACTTCTATCATTGTGAATGTTAACATGTCAATGTGAATATTCACATTGTAAACGGGCCGGGCCTTTGGTGAGCCTCGCCATTTTTTTTAGTTCTTTTTAATTTTTTCTCCAAAATTTTATTATTTTCCACAAAAAAGACACCAGGCCTCTGGCGGGCCGGGCCTCGAGCCGAGCCTTAAATGGGCCTTATGCGGGCCGAGCTTCAAAGTGATGGCCCAGGTCCTAGCCCAAGTTATCGGGCTGGGCTCGGGCCCAGGCCCAAATGAGCTTGCCTCGGGCTGCGAGAGGGCTTCGGGTGGCCTACGGGCCGCGGGTCAATTTTACACTCCTATCAACGTGAATGTTAATATGTTAATGTGAATATTCATATTGTTAACGGGCCAGGCCGGGCCCGCCCCGAGCAGCCCACGGGTCGCGAGCCAATTTTACACTTCTATCAATGTGAATGTTAACATGTCAATGTGAATATTCACAATGTCAATGGACCGGGCCCGCCTCGGCCTAGGGGAGCTTCGGACCGCCCACGGGCTACGGGCCAATTTTACATTCTTACCAATGTGAATGTTAAAATATGAATATTTACAGCCCGGCCTTGCCACGAGCAACGGGTGGGGTTCGGACCGCGGGCCAAATTTACACTCTTATCAATGTGAATATTCACATTGTAAACAGGCTGGGTCGGGCCCGCGGGCGGGTTTCGGGCCGTCCACGGGCCGCGGGCCAATTTTACACTCCTATCAATGTGAATGTTAACATGTCAATGTAAATATTCACATTGTAAACGGGCCAAGCCGGTCCCGCGGGCGGGTTTTGGGCCACCTACGGGCCGCGGGTCAATTTTACACTTCTATCAACGTGAATGTTAATATGTTAATCTGAATATTCACATTGTCAACCGGCCGAGCCGGGCCCGCCCCGAGCAGCCCACGGGCTGGGGACGGGTTTCGGGCCGCCCACGGACCACGGGCCAATTTTACACTTCTATCAATGTGAATGTTAACATGTCAATGTGAATATTCACATTGTCAACGGACCGGACCTGTCCCGGCTCGGGGGCGAGCTTCGGACCGCCCACGGGCCACGGGCCAATTTTACATTCTTACCAATGTGATTGTTAAAATATGAAGATTTACAGCCCGTCCCGCCCCGGGCAATGGGCGGGCTTCGGGCCGTCCACGGGCCGCGGGTCAATTTTACATTCCTATCAATGTGAATGTTAACATGTTAATGTAAATATTCACATTGTAAACGGGCCGGGCCGGGCCGGGCCTGCAACCGGATTTCAGGCCGCCTACGGGCCGCGGGTCAATTTTACACTCCTATCAACGTAAATGTTAATATGTTAATGTGAATATTCACATTGTCAACGGGTCAGGCCCGCCCCGGGTAGCCCACGGGCCACGGGCGGGTTTCGAGCTGTCCACGGACCGCGGGCCAATTTTACACTTTTATTAATGTGAATGTTAACATGTCAATGTGAATATTCACATTGTCAACGGACCGGGCCCGCTCCGGCTCGGGGGCGATCTTCGGACCGCTCGTGGGTCACGGGCCAATTTTACATTCTTACCAATGTGAATGTTAAAATATGAATATTTACAGCCCGCCCCGCCCCGGGCAACGGGCGGGCTTCGGGCCGCGGGCCAACTTTACATTCCTATCAATGTGAATGTTAACATGTCAATGTGAATATTCACATTGTAAACGGGTCGGGCCGAGCCTGCGGGCGGATTTTAGGCCGCCTACAGGCCGCGGGTCAATTTTACACTCCTATCAACGTAAATGTTAATATGTTAATGTGAATATTCACATTGTCAACGAGTTGGGCCCGCCCCGGGTAGCCCACGGGCCACGGGCGGGTTTTGAGTCGTCCACGGGTCGCGGGCCAATTTTACACTTTTATTAATGTGAATGTTAATATGTCAATGTGAATATTCACATTGTCAACGGACCGGGCCCGCTCCGGCCCGGGGGAGATCTTCGGACCGCCCATGGGTCACGGGCCAATTTTACATTCTTACCAATGTGAATGTTAAAATATGAATATTTATATCATAAAATTGCTAACTGTTCAAAAAATATTTGTAAGGGTATTAAAATTAAATATAAGGGTATAAGTGTCTAAAAAAAGAGTGTAAATTAAGAAAAAGGACTAAATGGAATAAAACTATACATACATTGGACTAAATGAGTTAATAAATTTCTTCATGGACTTTTTGAGTTAAAACACTTCTAAATGAGATTTATCAATAAAAATTTCAATTTTTAAACCTAAATAGCAATAGTCATATATATTTTTTTAGAAGAAAGAAAATGTGAAAATTTTCTTAACAAGTCATCCAAAATGAATACAAATGCATTGTTGCAAGTCTCAAATCTCTAACAATTGTTTCTTCCATGACCAAAAATGCAAGTTGTTTATACAAGTTCTTTGTAGCAGCATTTGGTTGAATCCTCCCTCGCCTATTATGGTCTCCTCTTCCCTGTGGGAGTTGCATTTCCATCAAACAGCTCATCAATATGCGTCTCTATATCCTCAGGCTGGTATTTTACATATTTCTCCGTTTGTCTCCCCGGAGTGAAAGTTTGACTGAACCTTGCCAAGAATGACCGGTATGCCGGTATGACGACCGCTGATATCGAAACCCTAAGCTCCGATTGAAGTTGCTCGTCGCTAACCACCCACATGCTCTGCATCTTGTGTATCTCATCAAACATGGCGTTGAAGCTCTTGAACCTCTCTTTCAACACTGGTTTCACCACCTTCCCATTCACATTCAATCCCTCATGGGTCAAGCAATTCAAAAGTCTCCCCCATGTTTCACGTTGGTATGTCTTGTGATAATTTCTCAGATCTGACGATCTCTTCCTAGACCATGTGCTGCCCATCAAGGTGTTTATTTCTGGAGATCCCTTGATCTTCTGCAAAATGTATCTCCCGTTGTTCATCATGAAAATTGAGCTCAATGCAATGTCCTTGTATAGCTTTGATTTTGTCTCCAGATTTGTATCCAGTAATTCCATCACTTTATTTATCTGCATTGCAAACAGCGAAAGCTTTACTGCGTTCTGATTGTTGCCACCCGCCTGTGCGTTATTGTTACTGTAATCATTGTCGGATCCGGTAGTCGAGTCGGCTCGCTCCATATTTTGGTGCTCCTTGAAGATTTGTTCTAGGGTGTCTTTGTACTCGGATGCGTATTTCAGATAATTCATGGTGTAGCGAGTCAAGGGGTGAACCGCACCGCCGGGAACCGTAGTCTTCCCTGTGTCAGCCTTGATCGCGTTCTCCAGTTCGCAGAAAATGCAAACCATGGCCTCCCCGAGTCGGGTACGAGTCAATGAGGCTTCAGTCTTAAGCTCATTCACCATTTCTTTAGGGAACAAATCGTCCATGCTTGGAATCACGTCGCGCAAGGTCTCGTATATGTCGAGAAACTTGAACAGCTTCTCTGATGAACGCTTCGTCATTGCGACTGCCTCGGCAAAGTTGAGAAGCTGAATCATAATTCCACGCGAGAGGCTGCTGAAGAGGCCGTCGGTGATGGACGGGTAGTCAAAGAACACTGCCTCCGAGAGCTTGCGTTCACCTGTCAAGTGCACTGTGACACATTGCTTAAAAGTTTTGTTCCATGAATCGATCTCTCTCTCTAGTGGTTCCCATTGCATCTTCTGAACATCGTCGATGCTAAACTTCTCAAACCCTAGCCTGTGCAATGTCTCTTCCAATAAATGCCTTCTCGATACAAGGTAAACTTGATAACATTCTGTCTCGAAACCTCCCGTCATCATCACCTTCACTAATCTGTTTAGATCCGATACAACATCCTCAGAGTATCCTGGAAAATTGTTATCTACCGTGGAATTAGACGCCTGCGCATCCGATGTTGGTTGATCAACTTCTTGATTGGAGTTCGATGATTTCGAGTCATTACCATGATCAAAATCAGGAAACTTTGGATCTTCGAGAAGCTTCCTGAACTCATCTTCCAAGTATGACATTGCTCGTTGCAAAACACCACCCATGCGATTGATTGACGAAGCGTACTTTGATTCTGATGAGAACACAGTGAGCGACGCCGTCAGCTTCGACAAACGATCCACGACTTCCAAAAATGACAAAGAGTCCTCCTCTGAAAGCTGATTCCATTTCACCGGGCTTTCGATTGAATCATAATTTGCAACTTTTTCCTCAGAAAGAAATGCAAATTGTTCCACAACGTCAGGAACTTCCGGCAGGTCAGATTCCTGATCATTTATGCTAGAGAAAGCATGGATGAATTGATCAATCTCTTCGGAGACTTTGCCCAAGTCGGGAGGAGGAGGTGAAGGAGGAGATTCTTCAATATTCTCTGTTATGGTCTCCTCTTCTTTGTTCTCCGCCTCTTCGGTACTCTCTTGTTTTGGTTTTGTTTCTGTGGGTAGTTCAGAATTGTCAGTGGCGTTGTTTTGGTGGTGGTGGTCTTTGTCAGGATTAAGTTTGGGATTGGGGTCAGGGTCTTGTTGGTCGTGGTTGTCTTGCTCGACGTCTCTAGAGGCAGAGCTACCGGACTTTTCAGGAAGGTGTTTGTCTTTCTCAACCTCCATTGAAGAAAGATTTATTGGAATGCTAACTTGTTATTCTCAATTGATGAAAAACAAAGTCAAAAAAGTTTGAATCAAAGATTTTTGATTTTCAATGTCGTTACTTTTGTTGTTAATGATATTTTTTGATAAATTGAAATGGTGGGTTGTGGTTAGTGAGCGGAGAGAGTAGTGGTATGGGGGCGAGGAGGAGAGAGAAAGAGGAGAGAGGGGAGTCGAGTTGTAAGAACCAAAAAGTAGAAGGTTTTTTCATGGATGAGAGAGGAGTCCGTTCGATCTGTTATTGGCTGGAGAGTAGTTGACCTTTCAACGTTTGACGTTTTCTGCTAGATGGTCTATGCTTCCCACGTCCCGCTAAGCCACCAACCTGTTCAATAATAAGTTCAATAACATAAAATGAAGACAAATATATATATACACAAAATAGAATTCTACGAAATTATAGATAATTATACTACACATTATTTATTTATTTGTGTATCACTACTGAAAAAATATATATGCTACCTGAGAGGGTAATTTGTAAACAAATTGGGCCGAGCTAGGAAGAGTTTTCTTTGAGAGTTGGACCGCGTAATGGGGCGAGATAAGGGCTGGTGTAGCTCGGTCTTAGGCCAAGAAAGACATTTCATATTTTGGGTTTGGGCCGAACTATGGACCGAGGTATCGGTAGAAAGAGGACCGAGCTAAAACGATAGCTCTACAGGGCGTCATCTTGAAGTCAAGACTGATAATAGTGCTTAAAGTATCACAGAGCCGAAGTAACTTGGCTGACCGCAATGTTAGCCGAGGTAAAGATGTCAACTGAAATAAGTGGGCCTGGTGGTTAGCCGAGGTATTGATGAGAAAGGATGTCGGGCTTGGTATAGCTCAGCCGGTCTTGGTATAACTCGGCCGGGCGCCATCTACATCATTACTTAAGCGTGTGACCGAGGTAACTTAGCTCGATGTGGTTGCAGCAGCTTATTACAAGGAGGTAGCATCAATGGCGAGGGTCGAGCTGTGTATAGCTCGGCAGGGTGGCATCCGTTAGATCGGCTTTCGATCACACGGTCCGAAGGGCAGGGGATCGAGATAAATCAGTTCGGGCAGGAATGTATAACCGAGGTAAAAGGTTCAGCCATCTCACTTGGCTTGCAATGATGAGACTCCTAGTAGGACTCTACTAAGGAGAGTTAGAGTCCTACTGGGATTGTGTAAACCATCTCACTTGGTTGGTAGTGAGTAGAAGTGTGACTCCTAGGCGGACTCTGCTAAGGAGAGTAGAGTCCTACTAGGATTGTGCAAACCATCTCACTTGGTTGGTAATGAGTAGGGTGTGTGATTCCTAGGAGGACTCTTATAAGGAGAGTTGGAATCCTATTCATTGCATTCCGCCATCGCCTCGGTTTGCGTGCCCGTGTGCACGCATTTCGAGGCACCTCATTTTCATTGCATTCCGCCATCGCCTCGGTTTGCGTGCCCGTGTGCACGCATTTCGAGGCACCTCATTTTCATTGCATTCCGCCATCGCCTCGGTTTGCGTGCCCGTGTGCACGCATTTCGAGGCACCTCATTTTCATTGCATTCCGCCATCGCCTCGGTTTGCGTGCCCGTGTGCACGCATTTCGAGGCACCTCATTTTCATTGCATTCCGCCATCGCCTCGGTTTGCGTGCCCGTGTGCACGCATTTCGAGGCACCTCATTTTCATTGCATTCCGCCATCGCCTCGGTTTGCGTGCCCGTGTGCACGCATTTCGAGGCACCTCATTTTCATTGCATTCCGCCATCGCCTCGGTTTGCGTGCCCGTGTGCACGCATTTCGAGGCACCTCATTTTCATTGCATTCCGCCATCGCCTCGGTTTGCGTGCCCGTGTGCACGCATTTCGAGGCACCTCATTTTCATTGCATTCCGCCATCGCCTCGGTTTGCGTGCCCGTGTGCACGCATTTCGAGGCACCTCATTTTCATTGCATTCCGCCATCGCCTCGGTTTGCGTGCCCGTGTGCACGCATTTCGAGGCACCTCATTTTCATTGCATTCCGCCATCGCCTCGGTTTGCGTGCCCGTGTGCACGCATTTCGAGGCACCTCATTTTCATTGCATTCCGCCATCGCCTCGGTTTGCGTGCCCGTGTGCACGCATTTCGAGGCACCTCATTTTCATTGCATTC
Source organism: Camellia sinensis (assembly GCF_004153795.1). Lineage (NCBI taxonomy): Eukaryota > Viridiplantae > Streptophyta > Magnoliopsida > Ericales > Theaceae > Camellia > Camellia sinensis. The sequence continues at coordinate 123,346 of NW_021028010.1, forward strand.
CGCCATCGCCTCGGTTTGCGTGCCCGTGTGCACGCATTTCGAGGCACCTCATTTTCATTGCATTCCGCCATCGCCTCGGTTTGCGTGCCCGTGTGCACGCATTTCGAGGCACCTCATTTTCATTGCATTCCGCCATCGCCTCGGTTTGCGTGCCCGTGTGCACGCATTTCGAGGCACCTCATTTTCATTGCATTCCGCCATCGCCTCGGTTTGCGTGCCCGTGTGCACGCATTTCGAGGCACCTCATTTTCATTGCATTCCGCCATCGCCTCGGTTTGCGTGCCCGTGTGCACGCATTTCGAGGCACCTCATTTTCATTGCATTCCGCCATCGCCTCGGTTTGCGTGCCCGTGTGCACGCATTTCGAGGCACCTCATTTTCATTGCATTCCGCCATCGCCTCGGTTTGCGTGCCCGTGTGCACGCATTTCGAGGCACCTCATTTTCATTGCATTCCGCCATCGCCTCGGTTTGCGTGCCCGTGTGCACGCATTTCGAGGCACCTCATTTTCCCCTCCTTCCGGGTTAATGTTGAACCCCTTGGACCCACTTTCTTGGACTTTTAACCACAGGGTTGTGTTGTACACAGATAGGAGGACCCCACCAGTTGGTGGCCGGCCAGAAAATCTGATTGACCTTTTTGACCCCTAGCCGGTCGGCTAGGGGGTGTGGCCGGCCGGCCACCTGCAACAAAAGTACCAGGCCGGCCGTATTCCTTGCACTGTGCACTTTACAGCTGTAGAGCTTTATCCCCCAGAAAAGATCTTTATCCGGGGGATATTTCTTAGGGGAAAGTTACTCTCCTTTTCCCCCACCTTTACACCCCCTTTTTGGCCTATATAGCAAGCAAGATATATCCTTTGTTGAGGTTAGAAAACTTCATCTTCAAGCTTCCATACACAACTCCATCTCCATACCTCTCATTTCTTTAAAAATCTCTAAGTCCCTAACCACCATTTCTTCTACACCACCAAGCTCTACCACCACCTCCTCATTTCCAGCAACAAGGAAGGTTTCTCAAAGGCAAAAGAAGCTGCAAATTGGTCCAAGAAGCAACAAAAGTCTTAGTCTTCAAGGGTGAGTAACATTTCTTCACTTTGACCCTTTTTCTTGATCCATTGGTTAGCCTTTTATGCTTTTTGTTTCAAGCTCTGGCCCCAACTGAAAAGGGCCCTCTTTTGAGCTCATATTCACTTTTCATTAAGGGCTCAACCCTATTTGACCCCTCCATGACACACTTGCTTCATTGATCCTCTTATATGTCATAATCTTGCATCCTATTTTTGGCCCATGACCAATTTGTTTTCGAGCATGTTGTAAACTAATATTAGGCTTATTTTGAGCCCCTATTCAACATTGAAGAAGGGCTCAACACCATTTGGGACTTACATGTTATACCTACCTTTATACTCCTCTTTTCTTCCCCATTCTTGCATGCAATGGCAGCCTACCATACTTTTGTTTTTGGCCATTTTACAGTTCCGGAAAAGTGCTTATTTTGGTCCATTCTACATGTTTTATTAAGGGTCTTCGGCTGTTTGGTGATTATTTTGCATACCTCATGTTATAGCCATTTTTGAGCCTTATTTTGCATCACATTTCTATCATGTTTGTATACTGATTTTAAGAGGCTGCATATATGTAAAATATTCATATTTTTGGTCCCCTCTTCAGTGTTGTAGAAGGAAAATTTTCCAGTTTGGTTTTTCTTATATCACTTACCTTCAAATTACCCCGTCTTTTGGCCCCTATTCTTGCATGCCATTTTTGCATACCTATGGCTTGCTGTTTGGCCATGTTTATAACTGTGGAAAGTGCCTTTTTGGGGATCTGCCTCAGCTTCTGTATTTGCATTGCGCATTCCATATTGTGCATGTTTGGCATAGCTATAGGTCATTTCGGGTGCCTAAATTGCATTTCGGGACAATTCATGCATTTCATGTCATTTCGCCTCATTTCGTGACTGTTTTCCCCATATTTACTGCTGAAATTCATAGAATGATTGCTATCATTTCCATGTCATTTCATCACATTCTGCCACCGCTCGGTTTGCGTGCCCGTGTTGCACGCATTTCGAGGCACCTCCTTTTTTAAATCCGCGGCATCCTATGTGAGTTGTGGCTGAGGCTCACTCATGTGGTATAAGCCCATATCATGTTTTCATGTCATTTCATCGCATTCCGCCATTGCCTCGGTTTGCGTGCCCGTGGCACGCATTTCGAGGCACTCCTTTTTATCCGCCGGCATCCTATGTTGAGTGTGGCTGAGGCTCACTCATGTTGGTATAAGCCCATATCATGTTTCATGTCATTACATCGCATTTTTCCATTGCCCGATTTTGCGTACCCGTGTTGTACGCATTTCGAGACACCTCTTTTTATCCGCCGACATCCTAATGTGAGTTGGCTTGAGGGCTTCACTTATGTTAGTATAAGCCGCATTCATGTTTTTCATGCATTAATCGCATTTTTTCCATTGGCCTCGGTTTGCGTGCCCGTGGTCACGCATTTCGAGCACCTCCTTTTTATCTGCCGGCATCCTAATGGTGAGTGTGGCTGAGGCTCACTTCATGTTGTATAAGCCCATATCATGTTTTCATGTCATTCTCACCATTCCGCCATTGCCTCGGTTTGCAGTGCCCGTGTGCACGCATTTGAGGCACCTCTTTTTTATCCGGCCGGCATCCTATGTGAGTGTGGCTGAGGCTTCACTCATTGTTGTATAAGGCCCATATCATGTTTTCATGTCATTCATTCGTATTTCCATTGCTTCGTTTGCGTGCCGTGTGGCACGCATTTCGAGGCACCTTCTTTTTATCCGCCGCATCCTATGTGAGTGTGGTTGAAGGCTCACTCATGTTGGTAAAGCCCATATCATGTTTCATGTCATTTCATTGCATTCCTGCCATTGCCCGGTTTGCGTTGCCCGGTAGTGACGCCATTTCAAGGCGTCTCATTGCATTCCGCCAATCGCCTCGGTTTCGTGCCCGTGTAACGCATTCGATGGCATCTCATCTTCATTGCATTCTTGCATTTTCTCGATTTGCGTGCCCGTCGTGCCGCATTTCAGGCATCTCATTTTCAGAGCATTGTGCATACTTAGGTTGTATATCTTAGATTAACATTCTGTCATTTTCTCGTTTGCGTGCCCGTGGTGCACGCATTTCGACGCATTTCATTTCCATGCATTGTATATGTTAGGATTTGTATCTTAGTGCATTTCATGCAATCATGCATATGCGTCATGTTCGGAATAAGGAGTTTAGCCGGGCACGGGAAACGAGGACATTCGCGTACTCCGAGTGACGGAATGTGTCTCATTCCCCAGTACCGAGACACTCCGATTATCCCATATTGAGTTAGGTTTTAGCTGTAGCTTCATGTGCACTTCGATCCTATATTGAGTTGTGCATTCGACTCCTCTGGCCATGCAGTCTCGGTATTGCGTGAATTGTGGCACGAGGATCGAGACAGCATATATCTGTGCAAATACATTGCTATGCGCCGCTTTCGCCGCTCTCTGTTGTAGAAGACAAAAGGAATCAAGGCCAAACTTTTTCGGGGCCTTGGGGCACGCATTTTCAAGAACAGGCTGTAAACAGAGGCTAATTGGGGCATTCTGGTGGATTTCCGCGCAAGAACATCCGGACAATGCATCATCCTCAAGAAGCAAGGACCAGCCCTGGCTTGCACGCCAGTTTTATTGCTTTCTTAGTTCATTCATTAATTAATTAGGATTTTCTGTAATATTTCGGACTGTAATATTCTTTTATTCGGGACTGTAATATTTGGACTGTTATTTTATTCGGACCCTCCGATGTGAGGGCACAATCGTAATAAGTGTGGCGTGAGTTGTGCAGTAATGTCTTCCAACCCCACGTCTTTCTTCCCTTTTATTTCACCAGCTTACCGATGGTTAGATTAGGGCATGTTCAATTAGCCATACAGTATGAGCATGTTGCATTCTTCATTCTGTATTGCTGCACCGGCTCGGCGCATCATACTAACTGCATTATATTTTTCAATTCTAAATTGAATACATGATAATGTAGCATCTCATATGCCATCTTAGAATAGCGAGCCTGCTATAATTGCATTTTGTATGTGTTGCATTAGGCATTTCATGTATAATTAGGAATATGCATGATTTCTAATGAGTTTCTGTTTTGGGCTTGGAGTACTCGGGGTAAGCTTTTGCTTTAAGCATCCTTGCATGCGCGGTGAGTGCTGCATGAATAGCACATGATTACCATGAGGCATGTGCTTATATGATATCACTGCCTGAATGCCTGTGGGTGAAGGTTGGTTAATCTGAATTGGAATTAAATCATTCAAAATGTTTCAAGGCCTACCTCGGGGTAGCAAACCATTTCAAAAAACAAACATGAAATGTTTGTTCAATTCAGGCGACCCGGTCTATATTTGTATGCTGTGCGCATCACAAGTAACCTAGGCTAATAAACCGGTAATAAGAACATACAATGTTTTCAAAAATTGATATCATGGTTTAGTAGAGGGCCGGTCTATGACCGGGCGAGCGGGGGTGCTCACGAAGTGACCTTCCCTAATCGTACCCAAGTTCCGACCGAGGCAACTTTGTGTGATGACGGACACGTGGCTTTTGTCCGAGCGGCGCGCGGGCCCATTGAAGTTTGCCTCAGGGTTTCCAAATATTCCCAAAATAAAATATTTTAGGTGGCGACTCTGTATCTGGCAAAGCAGTCCATTTTGGCACTTCTTTCAAATCGTTTCTCTCAAAACGATTTGCCAGATTTGTGACTTCTTTGGTTCAGATTAGGAACCGTGACATTTAAGAGTCCGAGCTGTAGTGACCCCAAAATGAACAGAACGGGACTTTAAACCCCTCCCGGGGCTTCGGGGGACAGTCTAACACCGGACACACTACTCACTTGAAGAAAGAAGACTGAAAGGCTCGAAGGAGAGAAGACACTCAGGCTCGTGACCCCGGGCAGAGTCTCCCGCCTAACAACGATGGGCCTCCTAGAAACACATAGGGAGTGTCGAGTGTTGGATTCCAGAACCACGCCTTGCTTATAAACCAGGCAGACAAAGCATTAGCAAGGTTGTAGAGGAGCACCATTACCCTTAGGCTTTTCATCAGCCTAAATTCATAACTTTAGAGGGGAGAGTAGACCCCGCATACACTTAAGCCACTTTCGCGCAGGTTATGGCCGTGTATCGACGAAACGAGCCTTAACTGTGTATCATGTTTCCGTCTAGCCTTGGCACAATGGGTTAGCATGGTTTGAAAGGTTACAGAAGTAGTATAGAACCTTATGGGCGCAACTAAGAGGCATTTGTAACCAGATTCAAACAAACACCAAGACGCCATGGAGATTGACCAGCTTCTCTCCATCGCATGGGGCAGGAAGGGGAATGCTGAAGTCTTACGACATCGGTATTGGGAGACCTTTAACCAAATAACAGATTGTCTTAGCAAACCTAGCCTATTTGTACAGTACAAGCAAGGTCTCGTTAATGGTCATAAAGAGAGAGTCAATTACACTGACGCCACCTCTTACTATGGAAACCGCCTGATGGACGCGAGTGCACCAACACATTCTTGGTAGAGGAAGATGGGATTGCCACCAAGGTAGAGTTCGATAACAAACAGTGATATCTGGACAGAACACCTTGGCAAAAGTTAGCAGCGGTTGGAAGGAAAGACTGAACAAGGCGCAACAATCGTTTGCCCGACTTGGGGGCCAATCAAGAAGTTTGGCAGGAAATAACCAAACACTTTACTCTAGGTGGCCGGAATAACCAAACACTGTTTACTCTAGGTTGGCCGGAGATAACCAACTTAGAGGTTGGTTGCGAAAAACCAACACACCTCTTCCTAAGCCCTAGGATAAGGATCCAGGCTGTTAGGACGTTTGGTCGGAAATAAACCAAACCTTACTCTAGTGTGGCCGGCTGAATAAACTAACCTTAGACGGTGGCTAGAAAAACCAACAAGCACCCCTCCTAAGACCTAGATACAGGATCCAGGTTCTCAGGAGATCTTGGTCGGAATAACCAAACACTTTAAATCTAGGTTGGCCGGAATAACCAACTTCAGAGGTTGGCTGAAAAAACCAACACGGCACCTCCTAAGCCCAGGTAGTAAGGATCCAGGCTGCAGGAACGTTTTGTCAGGAATAACCAAACAGCTTTCTCTAGATTGGCCGGAATAAACCAACTTAAGGTTGGCTTCGGAAAAAACCAACACCTTCTCCTAAGCCCAGGGATATAGATCCAAGCTACAGGACGTTGTGGCAGGAATAACCAAACACTTCACTCAGAGTTGGCCGGATAACCAACACTGAGTTCTCTTCACCATACGATAATAGTCATAACTGAAGAAAAGATTGTGTTGAAAACACAACACTTACTTCTCCTGAGCTGAGATAAAGAATCTAGGGATGTGGAAGTTGGCAGGTATGTCCAACTCTTTGGCCGGATGATGGTTACCGTTGAGCAAAGTAGGTTGGCGGTTTGACTAAACAAATTTTTAGAACTCTTGACGCGGGAGTGATGTTACCTCGGCCAAAACCGGTTGGCAATGGTTCGTATAAACGCGAGTTAGTCTGTTACAGCAAGACACCAAAAGAACGACTCAATGTATACAACTTGAAGGATATATACGTTAAAGGCAAAAAAATCAGGGTATTCAAATTTTTGGCATGAACGATGGGTAACAAGGAAACAGTGGATATTGGTGCACGCATGTATTCTGGGAATAACGTCTTTACAATTTAGTAGAGAGGAGGACATGCTAAGCAATCTGACAAGGACTTATTGGGTCACCGAACAAGCCGTGAAACGCGAACAACAACTTCTAGCTCGCTGGAGGAAAAATAATCCAATCTAGCTGACCGCAGATGAATTACAGAGGCAATTGAGAGGGTAATTTGTAATACAATTGGGCCGAGCTAGGAAGAGTTTTCTTTGCGGAGTTGAAGACCGCGTAATGGGCCGAGGATAAGAGTTGGTGTAGCTCGGTCCTTGTAGGCCAAAGAAAGACATCTCATATTTTGGGTTTGGGCCGAACTCATGAACCGAGGATCGGTAGAAAGAGGCCGAGCTAAAACTGATAGGCTCTAACAGCGGCGTTCATCTCGACAGTCAGTTGATAATTGAGGTGCTTAAAGCGTTTATCACGAGAGCCGAAGTAACTGGCTGACCGTAATTGTTAGCGACGAGGTAGAGTCAGCCGAAAATAGAAGTGGGCCTTGTGATATAGCCGAGGATATTGATGAGAAAGGATGTCGGGCTGTGGTATAAGTCAGCTAGTCTTGGTATAAAACTTAGGCCGGGCACCATCTATATCATTACCTTAAGCGTTGTGAACCGAGTAAACTGAGCTCGCTTCATAGTTGTCGGTTGCACAGCTTATTAAAAGAATGGTTAGCAGTCAGAATACGAAGCGAATAAAGGGCCGAGCATGTATATAAGTCTCTGGCTTAGTGGCAACCGTAGATCGCTTTTCGATCACCACGGTTCGATAGGGCAAGGCGAACCGAGATAGAATCATGTGTCGGGCAGGAAATCTATAACCGGGTAAAAGGTTCAGCCATCTCACCTTTGCTTGCAGTGATGAACTCCTAGTAGGACTTCTGCTATTAGAGAGAGTTAAAGTCCTACATACGCGATTGTGTAAAAACTTCTCACATGTGTTGTGTTTAGTGAGTAGGAGTAGACTCCTAGGAGGACACTAAGGGAGTATAGTCCTACTAGGATTGTGCAAAACCAATCTCACTTGGGTTGGTAGTGAGTCGGGTGTGTTGATAATCCTAGGGAGGACTCTCCATAGGGAGAGTTAAGATCCTATTAAGTGATCTGTGCCAAAATAAAGTCTATAAAACTCCGTATTAGACCAAGACCTTTGTACAGGTATCCCAATTTTTTACTCTAGAATACACAGAGCTTATTGTTATTGTACTAGTTGCTGACTAGGCTCATCGGAAAGGGGTTTCCGACACACACCCGCCGGTTTAGCTCACGTTTGAGTTAATTCAGGTGGCAAAGCACGACGATTTGGAAGGATGTGCAAAACTGATCAATAAGATTATACCGGAAGAATTTATTTCGTGCTACGTACACTATTCAAAAAAAAGGATTTTCTGGTATACCGAATACCTTTAAGAGACAGGGAGACATTTATGATGGCCCATTGAAGTATCAAAAATGAAAAGGGTTTTGGGTTAGCACTGCAATTAATTTTATCTTAAATGGGAACTGCCATTAATAATTAATGTAAACTTTTATTAACTCTTGCCTGCATAACTGTTTATTTTTTTTATTTGTTTTGTCTTCAACAAAGGCGCCCATGTCCTTAAAAAATGTAAAGCATAGTCATATAGAATATGAAATTCTTAAACACTGTCATTTCAAAAACCTCCAAGACAAGTTAATAGGCCTCTTGAAGATTTGGTACCATGGGTTTCTGGTATTGATAATATTAATTAAAACTCTTAGAATCATCTCTAACCCTCAATAAATCTGGCATACAAATTTAAAATTTGGTAAAAAAATACACACTTTTATGTCTCACAATCGGTTTCAACCAATTGATATCAAATCGAGATTTCACAAACGTTTCACACAAAATGAAGACAGGCTTTGCTTTCATCAAAACACTGTGCATAGAATTCGTTAATATTGGAGACCAACCGGGTCGATCACAGCCGGTTGGACCGGTCAGTTATCCAATCGGTTCGATCCACCAAAAGGTTGCAAACAGTTCAAAAAAAAAGTCAAACAATTGAAAAAAAAATTTTTTTTTGCCTGGTTCCGTACCCTTAACTTTAGTGCGCGCATTTACGGTTCGACACTCCGAACACCTATCCGATTCTCGCACCAGCAGATATGTTAAATAACGGTTTAACGTACCATTTCTGCGCGATCAGCATGGTACCTATCGGGGCACATCCGGAAAAACTCTCCCGAGAATAACGCATTAAATGAACTGATGATCGTTCCTGCAACATGTGGGGCTGGATGATATAAAACGGGTGCGACCCTACATAAAACGTTCCATCATTAATAGATCTAACAAAAATACACGAGATTATTTCTTTGTGCTTTATATGAGCTGTTGGTGGAAATACCACCCTGGGAGTCATCGACCGGACTTACAACACCTATTACGTGATGTCTCCTGCAACGAGTATGCGCAGTAATAATGTACGGGCCCCTATGTGTGCCGTAACCACATTCCTTGCGGCCCAATAATCCGAGCCATTCAGAACCGGTTATCAACCTCACCACACCGCGAGACATAGATTGATTGAATTGCTGCAATGAAAATCAACGTTGTGCCGGCAGAATTCATTCATAGGCGGTCAACGGCCAGTATACAGTTTGGCAAAAAGTCTCATTTTTTTACTCAGATCATCTTGATGCCATCAGACTTTAGACTCCCAGGGTTGAGTGACAGGATGTCTTCTTAAAGATTGTTGCTTTGCGGATTCTTGGTTGATAAATAGTTGACAGAACTCATTGATGTGCAAAGCAAAACAACCCCTTAATTCGAAATCTTATCTATTTAAGAAATTTCAAGAATCTACAACAGAATCTAAAATAACAGTTTAATTATATAGATAATTATACTATACAGAATATTACTATTATGTACAAATCTATTTCCGTACCAAAAAAACGTTTCAGCTATTTATAATATCTAAAGTACAACCAGGCATGTTCAAGTTTGTGAATCAGAATAACGCTATACCTTTCAAATCCTACCCTTAAATTAATAATAGTTTACAGCTTAAAAGTCTCATAAAATTCCTTCTCCAATTACATACATTAGTACAATAGGCAGGAAACAATTTTTCCTAACGGCTACATGGCTTGCTGTTACCACTATTATACTAATTCAGGTGGAGATTGTGATTTTAAGAAAATTTGAGATTTAAAATCGGTGGTTGTGATGATACTTTACAAATCAATATAGGCATCGCATGATATATCACCAGGTACTTGAATAAGACGTGGGAGAATAGTCACAAACAAACGTTGAGAGGGATAGAAATAAACCTTTCAAAATGATATTAGTACAATTTAATGCATGAGTGTTTTACTATCATCATTTTAAAATTATTCTTCCTCACCTAGTCTACTAATTTATTGCATGTCTCTCTCCCTTAAAATAATGAGGTAGCCATTGCCGTATCGTCAATATGTATATACATTGCTTAAAGGTTAAAATAAAACATATAACAATTCACAATTAAATTGATTTTTCAACCTCTTAAACTTCTTTAATAAATGTTTAGTTCAAAATTTATTTTTAGGTGGGCCAAAATTTTAATCATATTAAAAAAAAGTAAAATTTGTCATTGGAAAACTTTCAAGAAGAGTACGTGAAACAAAGAAAGCCCGTAATTTTTAAAAGAATTATCTCTAATCTTTACAATTACTGTCTCTATCATATGGCAAATACTATAAATAATCTACTAAAGCTTGTTTATTACACAACTGTTCATACAGAATACCAATGAGTATGAGTTCTACTCCTTTACCATCAAATTTTAAAACTGCAGAAGTTAAATCGACAAATATATTATCAAATTTAAAATTGTGATGAACTACAATTGTAAATAATGAAGGATAATCGAAGATGTAAGTTTTTTAATAAGAATTTGATGCAAAAGTAAAAGTTTGATTATCGAAGGTAATTTTTTTTTTTAAAAAAAATTCGTAATAAAATTGATAAAAAGATTAAATTAATTCATATTAAATTAATTTTTTTTACTTAAACTTTAAAATTTAAATTTGACATAAAGGGTCACATATTACGAATACATCCATGCATATACTAGTTATACATTCATCCGTATTGACCGTATGGAAAATTACACTAACCGCAATGGTAAGCACACAATGAGTTCAAGTATCTTGCCAGCTTACTTCTTGTGCATTGCTAACATAATTATTCGCAAGACATTGCATGATCATATCAACATAATCTGTCTCATTTACTTTTTATCTTTTATGCTTCAAGTCTATGTGTGTCTATCTCATTTTTCACTTCAAATGTTTCAA
>NW_021028010.1:134445-215127 GCF_004153795.1 Camellia sinensis
TCTTAGAATAGCCGAGCCTACTATAGTTGCATTTTGCATGTGTTGCATTAGGCATTTCTGTGCCATAGTTCGCATTTTGTCATTGCCTCGGTTTGCGTGCCCGTGTGCACGCATTTCGAGGCACTTCATTTTTATCCGCCGGCATCCTATGTGAGTGTGGCTGAGGCTCACTCATGTTGGTATAAGCCCATATCATGTTTTCATGTCATTACATCGCATTTTTCCATTGCCTCGGTTTGCGTGCCCGTGTGCATGCATTTCGAGGCACCTCTTTTTTATCCGTTGGCATCCTATGTGAGTGTGGCTGAGGCTCACTTATGTTGGTATAAGCCCATATCATGTTTTCATGTCATTACATCGCATTTTTCCATTGCCTCGGTTTGCGTGCCCGTGTGCACGCATTTCAAGGCACCTCCTTTTTATCTGCCGGCATCCTATGTGAGTGTGGCTGAGGCTCACTCATGTTGGTATAAGCCCATATCATGTTTTCATGTCATTTCATCGCATTCCGCCATTGCCTCGGTTTGCGTGCCCGTGTGCACGCATTTTGAGGCACCTCTTTTTTATCCGCCGGCATCCTATGTGAGTGTGGCTGAGGCTCACTCATGTTGGTATAAGCCCATATCATGTTTTCATGTCATTACATCACATTTTTCCATTGCTTCGGTTTGCGTACCCGTGTGCACGCATTTCGAGGCACCTCCTTTTTATCCGCCGGCATCCTATGTGAGTGTGGCTGAGGCTCACTCATGTTGGTATAAGCCCATATCATGTTTTCATGTCATTTCATTACATTCCGTCATTGCCCCGGTTTGCGTGCCTGTGTGCACGCATTTCAAGGCGTCTCGTTGCATTCCGCCATCGCCTCGGTTTGCATGCCCGTATGCACGCATTTCGAGGCATCTCATCTTCATTGCATTCTTGCATTTTCTCAATTTGCGTGCCCGTGTGCACGCATTTCAAGGCATCTCATTTTCAGAGCATTGTGCATACTAGGTTGTATCTTAGATTGCATTCTGTCTTTTTCTCGGTTTGCGTGCCCGTGTGCACCCATTTCGAGGCATTTCATTTCCATAGCATTGTATATGTTAGGATTGTATCTTAGTTGCATTTCATGCATATCATGCATATTGCGTCATGTCCGGAATAAGAGTTAGCCCGGGCACGGGAAACGAGGTACATTTCGTACTCCGAGTGACGGAATGTGTCTCAATTCCCCAGTCACCGACACTCCGGATTATCCATGATGGAGTTAGGTTTTAGCTGTAGTTTCATGTGCATTCATCCTATATTGAGTTGTGCATTTCGACTCCTCGACCATCATGCCTCGGTATGTGTGATTGGTGGCACGAGGATCGAGACATGCATATATCTGTACAAATACATGCAGCCCCTTTCCCGCTCTCTGTTGTAGCAAGACAAAGAATCAGCAACTTTTCGGGGCTTGGCACGCATTTCAAGAACAGGTCGTAAACAGAGGCTAATTTGGCATTCCTGTGGTATTTCCGCGCAAGACACTACCGGACATGCATCATCTCAGAAGCAAGGCAGTCCCTGCTTGCACGCCAGTTTTATTTGCTTCTTAGTAATTCATTAATAATTAGGATTTCTGAAATATTCTACTGTATATTCTTTTATTCCGACTGTAATATTTGGACTGTTAATTTATTTCGGACCCTCCGAGTGAGGGCAAATTGTAATAAGTGTGCGTGATGTGTATGTATGTTCTTCCACCCACGTCTTTCTTCCCTTTTATTTACCATCTTCACGATGGTTAGATTAGGGCAGTTTCAATTACATACAGTATACAGCATGTTGCATTCATTCATCGTGATTGCAGCACCGGCTCGGCATCATACTAACTGCATTATATTTTTTCAATTCTAAATTGAATACATGATAATTGTAGCATCTCATATGCCATCTTAGAATAGCCAGCCTGCTATTAATTGCATTTTGTATATGTTGCATTAGGCATTTCTGTATAATTAGGTTAGCATGAATTCTAATGAGTTTCTGTTTTGGGCTTGGAGTACTCGGTAAGCTTTATGCTTTAGCATCCTTGCATGCGTCGTTGAGTGCTGCCATGAATAGCATGATTACCATGAGGCTGTGTTATATATATAACTGCCTGAATGCCTGTGGGTGAAGGTTGGTTATCTGAATTGGAATAAATCATCAAAAGTTTCAAGGCCTACTGCGGGTAGCAATACCATTTTCAAACAAACGAACATGAAATGTTTTGTTCCAATTCAAGCGACCCAGTCTATACTTGTATGCTGTGTGCATCACATAGTAATCTAGGCTAATAACCGGAATAAGAACGCATAATGTTTTCAAAAATAGATATCATGGTTAGTAGAGGCCGATCTTCGGAACGGGGAGCGGGGGTGCTCACGAAGTGACCTTCCCTAATTGTACCCAAGTTCCCGAGCCGAGGCAACTTTGGTGATGACGGACACGTGGCCTTAGGCAACGAGTCAGGGTTTCCTAAATTTCCCAAAATAAAATATTTAGGTGGCGACTCTGTATCTGGCAAAGCAGTCCATGTTTGGCACTTCTTTCAAAATCTGTTTTCTCAAAACGATTTGCCAGATTTGGACTCTTTGGTTCAGATTAGGAACCGTGACATTTAAGAGTCCGAGCTGTAGTGACCCCAAAATGAACAGAACGGGACTTAACCCTCCCGGGGCGTTCGGGGACGTCTACACCAGGACACACTACTCCAGACTTGAGAGAAAGAAGACTGAAAGGGCTCGAAGGAGAGAAGACACTCAGGCTCGTGACCCCCGCAGAGTCTCCGCACTACAACGATTGGCTCCTAGAACACATAGGAGTGTCGAGGTTGGAATTCCAGAACCACGCCTTGCTTATAAACCAGCAGACAAAGCATTAGCAAGGTTGTAGAGGACGCACCATTACCCTTAGGCTTTCATCAGCCTAAATTCATAACTTATGAGGGGGAGTCAGACCCCTGCATACACTTAAGCCACTTTCGCGCAGGTTATGGCCGTGTATCGACGAAACGAGCCCTTAATGTGTATCATGTTTCCGTCTAGCCTTGGCCACATGGGTTTAGCATGGTTTGAAAGGTTACCAGAAGGTAGTATAGCCTTATGGGCGCAACTAACGGAGGCATTTGTAACCAGATTCAAAACAAACACCAAGACGCCAGTGGAGATTGACCAGCTTCTCTCCATCAGCATGGGCGAGAAGGAAATGTTGAAGTCTTACGACAATCGGTATTGGGAGACCTTTAACCAAATAACAGATTGTCTTACAAACCTAGCTATTGTACAGTACAAGCAAGGTCTGTTAATGGGTCATAAATTGAGAGATTCAATAACAATGACGCCACCTCTTACTATGGAACCCCTGATGGAGCGAGTGCACCAACACATCTTGGTAGAGGAAGATGGGATGCACACCAAGGTAGAGTTCGATACAAACAGTGATATCGGACAGAACACCTTTGGCAAAAGTTAGCACGGTTGGAAGGAAAGACTAACCAAGCGCAACAAGTCTTTGCCCGACTTGGGGGCCAATCAAGAAGTTTGGCAGGAATAACCAAACACTTTACTCTAGGTTGGCCGGAATAACCAAACACTTTACTCTAGGTTGGCCGGAATAACCAACTTAGAGGTTGGTTGGAAAAACCAACACCTCTCCTAAGCCTAGGATAAGGATCCAGGCTGTAGGACGTTTGGTCGAAATAACCAAACACTTTACTCTAGGTTGGCCGGAATAACTAACTTAGAGGTTGGCTGGAAAAACCAACACCCCTCCTAAGCCTAGGATAAGGATCCAGGCTCCAGGACGTTTGGTCGGAATAACCAAACACTTTAATCTAGGTTGGCCGGAATAACCAACTTAGAGGTTGGCTGAAAAAACCAACACCCCTCCTAAGCCCAGGATAAGGATCCAGGCTGCAGGACGTTTTGTCGGAATAACCAAACACTTTGCTCTAGATTGGCCGGAATAACCAACTTAGAGGTTGGCTGGAAAAACCAACACTTCTCCTAAGCCCAGGATAAGGATCCAAGCTACAGGACGTTTGGCAGGAATAACCAAACACTTCACTCAGAGTTGGCCGGAATAACCAACACTGAGTTCTCTTCAGCCAAGATAATGATCTGAACTGAAGAGATTGGTTGGAAAAACCAACACTTACTTCTCCTAAGCTGAGATAAAGATCTAGGATGTAGGAAGTTGGCAGGTATGTCCAACTCTTTGGCCGGGATGATGGTTACCTTGGCCAAAGTAGGTTGGCAGGTTTGACTAACAAATTTTTAGAACTCTTTGACCGGGATGATGGTTACCTCGGCCAAAACAGGTTGGCAAGGTTCGTATAAACCGAGTTAGTCTGTTCAGCAAGACACCAAAAGAACGACTCAATGTATACAAACTTGAAGGATATATACGTTAAAGGCAAAAAATCAGGGCTATTCAAATTTTTGGCATGACGATGGTAACAAGGAGAACATGGATATTGGGTGCACGCCATGTATTCTGGGAATAACGTCTTACCATATTAGTAGAAGGACATGCTAAGCAACTGACAAGGCTTATTGGGACCGAACAAGCCGTGAAACCGAACAACTTCTTAGCTCGGCTGGAGGAAAAATAATCCCAATCATGCTACGCAGATGGAATTAAGGGGCAATTGAGAGGGTAATTTGTAAACAAATTGGGCCGAGCTAGGAAGAGTTTTCTTTGGGAGTTGGACCGCGTAATGGGCCGAGATAAGAGTTGGTGTAGCTCGGTCTTAGGCCAAGAAAGACATCTCATATTTTGGGTTTGGGCCGAACTATGAACCGAGGTATCGGTAGAAAGAGGACCGAGCTAAAACGATAGCTCTACAGGGCGTCATCTCGAAGTCAAGATTGATAATAGTGCTTAAAGTATCACAGAGCCGAAGTAACTTGGCTGACCGTAATGTTAGCCGAGGTAAAGATGTCAGCCGAAATAAGTGGGCCTGGTGATTAGCCGAGGTATTGATGAGAAAGGATGTCGGGCTTGGTATAGCTCAGCTAGTCTTGGTATAACTTGGCCGGGCACCATCTATATCATTACTTAAGCGTGTGACCGAGGTAACTGAGCTCGGTGTGGTTGCAGCAGCTTATTAAAAGGAGGTAGCATCAATGGCGAAGGCCGAGCTGTGTATAGCTCGGTAGGGTGGCAACCGTTAGATCGGCTTTCGATCACACGGTTCGAAGGGCAAGGGACCGAGATAAATCAGTTCGGGCAAGAATCTATAACTGAGGTAAAAGGTTCAGCCATCTCACTTGGCTTGCAGTGATGAAACTCCTAGTAGGACTCTGCTAAGGAGAGTTAGAGTCCTACTGGGATTGTGTAAACCATCTCACTTGGTTGGTAGTGAGTAGGAGTATGACTCCTAGGAGGACTAAGGAGAGTATAGTCCTACTAGGATTGTGCAAAACCATCTCACTTGGTTGGTAGTGAGTAGGGTGTGTGATTCTTGGGAGGACTCTCATAGGGAGAGTTAGAATCCTACTAGGATTGTGCCAAAATAAAGTCTATAAAAACTCATGACCAGACCTTTGTACAGGTATCCCAATTTTTACTCTAGAATACACAGAGCTTATTGTCTATTGTCTAGTTGCTGACTTAGGCATCGGAGGGGTTTCCGACACACACCCGCCGGTTAGCTCACGTTTGGAGGAGTGCAAACTTGATCAATAAGATCATACGGGAAGAATTATTTCGTGCTCGTACACTATCAAAAAAAAGATTTTCTTATACCGAATACTTTAGAGACAGAGACATTATTGAATGGCACATTAAATTATCAAAATGAAAAGGGTTTTGTTACACTGCAATTAATTTTATCTTAAATGGAACTGCCATTAATAATTAATGTAAAACTTTATTAACTCTTGCCTGCATAACTGTTATGTTTTTTTATTTGTTTTTTCAACAAAGGCGCTCCATGTCCTTAAAAATGTAAAGCATAGCTCATATAGAATATGAAATTCTTAAACCTGTCATTTCAAAACCTCCCAAACAAGTTAAAGGCCTCTTGAGATTGGTACCATGGGTTTGGTGATAATATTAATTTAAAACATCTTAGATCATCTCTAACCCTCAATTAAATCTGGCATCAAATTTAAAATTTGGTAAAAAAAACACTTTTTCATTCTCCAATGGTTTCACCAAATTGATATCAAATCGAGATTTCACCAAACGTTTCACCAAAATGAAGACAGGCTTTGCATTTCATCAAAACACTGTGCATGATCGTTAGGGAGACCAACCGGTCGACCAGCCGGTTGACCGGTCAGTTAACCAATCGGTCGACCACCAAAAGGTTCAAACAGTTCAAAAAAAAAGTCAAAACAATTGAAAAAAAAATTTTTTTTTTTGCCTTACCGGTCGATCAGCTGGTTGATCGGCCGGTCGACCACTAAAACGTTCAAAAAGCTAAAAAAAAATAATTTTTTTTTGGTTTAACCGGTCGACCGGCCGGTCGACCAACCGGTTATCCCAACATAGATTTGATGAAAATTTGATGAAAATCAACCGTTGGAGCACTCAGTATCAGATTGGGGAAAAAGTCATTTTTTTTACTCAGATTTGATGAAAACTTTGATTCAGGGTTGGAGATGCTTTTAAGATGGTTGCTTTGGTTTTGGTGATAATATTACAACTATTATGTTGCAAGCAAACACCTTAATTCGAAATCTTATCTATTTAAGAAATTAAAAATCTACAAAATAAAATATTTTTATAAAATAATGTATTATACAGTATTAATTGTACAAATCATTCGTACAAAAAAACCTTCTATATATAGACCAAGTACACCACATTTCAAGTTTAATCATGTAAGTTCCTTTCAAATTACTTAAATTAATTAGTTGCGAGCTTAAAAGTCTCATAAAAGTTCCTTCTCCAATTCACGATTTGAGCAATTGGAAAACATTCCTAACGGTCTACATGGTTGCTGTTACCATATTGATACTAATTCAGTTGGAGATTGTGATTTAAAATTTGAGTTTTAAAGTGGTGTTGATGATTTTAAAGTCAATTATACATGCCATGATATCACAACTTAGAAAGTGGGAGAATATCAAAAACGTTGAGGGTAGAAAAAAATTTCAAAATGATAATAGTACAATTTATGCATGAAGTGTTTTTACTTTCATCATTTTAAAATTATTCTTCCTACCTTCTACTTTTTTGAAATTCTCCCTTAAAATAATGGTAGCCTATCGATCAATATGTATATAATTGCTTAAAGGTTAAATAAAACATATTTATACATTCACAAATTAAATTGATTTTTCAACTCTACTTCTTTATAAATGTAGTTCAGAATTTATTTTTAGTGGCCAAAATTTATCATATTAAAAAAAATAAAATTTTGTCATTGGAAAATTTAAGAAGAGGTGAAAAAAACCGATTTTTAAGAGTATCTCTAATTCTTTACATTTTCTTAATATTCAAAAATAATCTCTAAACTTTTTATCAATTGTTCATAAAATCAAGAGAGAGTCATTCTTTTTTTCCATCAAATTGAGAAGTTATCAAATTTTTTATCAAATTTAAATTTGATGAAAATTTAAAAAAATGAAGGATTGAAGATGAATTTTTTAATTAAATTTGATGAAAAGTAAAGTTTGAGATGCGAAGGTAATTTTTTTTTAAAAAAAATTTAAAAAATTTGATAAAAAAGATTAAATTAATTCATATTAAATTAATTTTTTTTACTTAAATTTAAAATTAAATTGAATAAAGGGTAAATTACACTTACATCCATGAGATTTAGATTTAATACATATCACTCATTGACGTTTGGAAAATTACACTAACCCCTGTCATTGTAATTATTTAGACGAAATGAAGACATTGAGTTAATGTGTCCTCTTTTTTCTTACTTTGCTTTGTTTGTTCTATTTTTTTTTTCCTTTCATTTATTTTACTTTTTTTTTTCAATATAATTTTTTTTATTTTTTTACTAAGAGTTGTTATATTTTATATAAGTAAAAATTTGTAAAATAAGACTATTAATCATAAGAGTGAAAAAATAATTTTTAAAACTTTAAAAAATAAAATATAATTAAATCAAACTTTAGGAATGTCAGTGTAATTTACCATTAAACAAAAAATTTGGTAAACCAAACACAAAGACCCGGTATCTGTGAGTCCGAAGTCGGAAGACTCCGAACCGTATAAATCTGAATTGTTTCAATTACCATCTCACATCACAGCTTCGCCTCTCTCTCTCTCTGAAGACTTCTTCTCTCCTCTGCCCTTCTTCGCTTCATCAAAACACTGTGCATGATCGTTACCCAAAATCAGCACACAATTCCAAACACTATTCCTCGAAACTTGACCTCTAATTTCTCTCCTAAATTCCTCCCCATTCATCTTCATGACGAATTCGACTCTGCGTTTTTCCTAAAAGGGGTTTGTCCTTTTTCTATTCTCTACACTCTCTTATCCAACCTGTTAGTAGAATTTAATTCTTATTTTTTTTTCCTTTTTCTTTTTAACTTGTGTCTCTTCAATTGTGGAATTAGGGTTTTGAGTTTTGACTATGATAGACCATTAATTAGTAGTACTATCGTATGTTATTTGAGGCTTGTTTTGTCTGCTTTTATGATGCTCAGTTTGGTTGTTGAGAAAGTAAAGGAAACAAATTTAAGAAAAAAGTTGGAACCTTCTTGTATTTGTTGTTTGGGTTGAGTTCTTGATGCTTTCTTTGTTGATGATGGTTAAGTTAGTGAGTTGCGTTTGATTTGTGGAATGTAATACGTTGATTCATGATTGCTAAAGATTCAAGAAACTAGATTAACTGAGTTGTAGAGTAGATGCATTGACTGATGAATTAGGTCTTGTATGATTGACGGACTAATCTGCAGTGGCTTCGTGCAGACCTGAATGAGAGTGTGTTTAGTATGTTTCTTATACAGGTCTGTTTGTGATCATGGACAAATTACTAGTAAAGGACATTGGATGAATAACAGTGGTTTTAGGTTTGTAGTCCTCCCTATACAGATATTGAGAGGAAGACGTTGTCAAGCTTCTAAATTTACTTGATTGTCCATATATACTTAACCTGAAAATTGGTAACCACTGTAGGACCCTGGGTTTTTTTTATGCACTTAATCGCGAGTGCTTTCCTTTTGATTCTTCTTTTTCATACAAAGCTCTTTTCTGTTCCCACCATATTCCTAATTGTTTGTCTTCTATAGAGTCAAGGATAAATATTTTCTTTTAAATGGCAAGATTTTGTGCTTCAAATTTGGTTTACAACTGAATTTTTGCAATGGTGGAATCATTTCAAGAAAGTTTTATTTTATGCTCCTCTCTTTTTTTTTTTTTTTTTTTTTTTTGAATAATAATAATTATAGTTTGTTTGATCTATTGTCTTTCGTGCTTGTTTGAACTTTGATATGGTCTGAACAAATCCTTGTTCATTTGATATCATCTTTGTTCATTATGGCCATCCCAATTTACCTTGATTTCGCAAATAATATCTGTCAATTTTATGTTTTTAGTTCACCTAGGGTGCTTCTGAGATTTGATTGTGTAGGCTTTTTGGTAAAAGAGTAATGTTGCTAGGCCGGAAGATGGGCCAAAACCAATCTATGTGGTCGGTCATGATCAGTTTTTGAGCAAGGCCCACAAAACCAAGGACCAATCATGAATGACCACATGGTTGGTTTCGGTTCATCTCTCAATTTGAAAATCTTTTTCCTTTGGCAAATGTTCACATTTTTCTGTGGAATTCTTATTGATTGGAAGGAAATGCCAAAAGACTCTAGATTTCAGTTAAACTTTTTGTGTGTGTGTGTGTGAGAGAGAAAGAGAGAGAGAGAGAGAGAGAGAGAGAGAGAGAGAGAGAGAGATTATATTCATTTGTTTGTGCTGTGAAGTACAATACATATTTTGCTTATGAAAGGCAACTTATTTGGTTATGTTTGATATGATAGGCAACTGAATTGGCATCATACATTTGATATTCTGTGTTTTTGTGTTATCTTACAAGGTTGTCAATCCATCTTGATTTTGTTCTGTACCTTTTCTTGTAAAGGTTGCTTTTTGTTCAAAAGTCTGCCTCGTGTTCTATTAGGTGGGCAGGCTTTTGTCACAAACAATGGGCAGTGCATTTAATCCACAGATCCTGGTGGAAAAGCTGTCCAAGCTCAACAATACACAGCAGAGCATTGAGAGTATCCTCTTATCTATATGATTTTTTTCCCTTGATTTGGCCTGTTTTATCTTTTGTTCATGACACTTAGGCTCCGTTTGGGAAGAGCTATTTGGGGCTTTTTTGGCTATTTTAGCCACAAAAGACAAAATAGGTTATTTTAGCCACAAAAAACAAAACATCACTTCCAACCCATAATCATTACACTCTTCTCTCACAAAAAAAGTCAAAAAAGCCAAAAAGCCTTTCCCAAACCAAGCTTTTTAGCTCAGACTAAAATAGCCAAAAAAGCCAAAAAGTCAAAAAGCCAACCCACTTCCCAAACGACACCTTATTCGCTAATTTCACTTCTATAGAGCAGATCATTTTCTGTTTCTAGAGTTGAATTGGCAATGACAATGGAGTTTCTCATTTTGTTTCATTGCTTTTAAATGGAGGTTCTGCTTTGTCATTGAATTCTCCCCAGGTCTTATACCAAAAGTATCACTATAGGTTTATGTTCTCTACTTTGAAGGTGCACCTAACTCTTTGTTTTGTTTTTGTTTTTGTTTTTGTTTTTAACATCAAATTTTAGTTGTTTGTGATTTTTCAAATTGATGAAATTTTCCTGTAGTTTCATTAGAATTTGTTGCTATTTGTAGATATTTTATACTATTTGATGCTTTTAAAACCTTTTATTTTGGTAGTCCGGAACAGCACATGGAGTGTATGATCTCGTTGTTTCATCCTGTGCACTTTCCCGAGTTACCAATTTGTTCTGTACTTTTATGCATGAAATTCACCTTTACATGTTGGGTCTGTCCCCTAAGTATTTCATCCATTATTTTCATATTCGTTACAATTTTATTCTTCAATATCAGTGCATGCTCTTGAGGTGCTATCCTTAATGCAATTAAGCTTTATCGCATTGGTGTATTTTTCATATGAACAAGGCAAAACAAGTTGTTGAAACATGGGATAGACAATTCCATTGCTCCCCACGGGAGCAGCGATTGGCTTTTCTATATCTTGCGAATGATATTCTGCAGATTAGTAGGCGGAAGGGGTCAGAGTTTGTTGGTGAGTTTTGGAAGGTTCTTCCAGAAGCCCTTCGTGAGGTAATTGAGAATGGGGATGAGTTCGGAAGAAATGCTGCACTACGGCTGGTATTTTCGTCTAGCTCACCATGCTTCTTGTTTTAGCATTTGCATTTTTTTTGTTTTGTTTTAATTATATATGTTGTTAAAGGACATGAAAGTTCACTTGAACTTTCAAATACATTGGACTTTTTATGTACAAAAGTTTACCGTGGTGAAATGTAAGTAACCATTTGGCAAGCTGGAGCATCAAGTTTAAAATTAGAAATTCAGTTTTATTGTAAACTGGACACATCAATTTATGTTCCCTTGAAATTTCAAGGGTTTTGAGAACAGAACTTTGTGAAATGGTCAAGACTGCTGTTCAGAAAATATGGTTCCAACAACAGTAGCCCTTCGTTAAAAATTCACTAAAAATAAGTTTGAAATGTCACCCTATTTATGTGAAATGAGTGCCATTATAAATGAGAAATTGGCATGCCTTTCATTTATGCTTAGTTTACATATACGAGTCTAGTGAGTTAGACCTTGACCTGTCCACCCATTTTACACTGGTTACTACTAGATAGTTATCACTCATCACATTAGAAACAATCTTTGTTAATTTTGGTTTGTGTTCATGTGCACCTTGTTCAAATAGTTTTCTACCTTCCTTATGTGGTTTGGATATCAAACATTTAAATTGGTTTTTTCTGGAAATTAGAGTGAAATGTTGCTTACGTTGCATTTCTGTGCCTTCCACTTCCAGATCAGCATTTGGGAGGAAAGAAAGGTCTTTGGTTCTCGAGGGCAGATTCTTAAGGAGGAGCTTGTGGGAAGGCACCAGGAAAATAGTAATAGAAATGGGAAGCATTCAGGGTTAAAACTGGTGTGTAGCTTTAATTAAGGGGTGAATGTGTTTTTTGATTTGTTTTTGCATAATTTGAGGATTAATACCATTTTCCATCCTTTTCTTTCGGACAGAGACCTTCTGCTGGAAATGCATTAGATAAAATAGTTTCAGGTTATCAAGTTGTTTATGGTGGCCAACTTGATGAAGATGCTATGTTGAGCAAATGTAGGAATGCTATTAGCTGCGTTGAGAAAGTTGATAAGGAAATTGGGGGTGATTTTAATTTAGGTATGTATTATGTGGTGCCCCTTTACTGAGATGCAGATATAGTTCCATTAAAATTTATACTTCATTGTGGCTTTCTGTACATTGCAATCTATGTGTTTGCAATTTCAACTTCGTTATTTTATTTTTTTCTTAATGGGTTTGGACTGTGCCCTTTTCATAATTAGAACTTCCAGCGAGTGCAATATTGCTTATTTGTAATGTAATCCTTGTACAGAGAAAGCTATTGTTTTAACACATATGTGCATTATTTAAATATTTCTAAGAAAACACTTTTTATATATGCACTATTGTACACTAAATTTATAAAATGTGGAATCAACTTTGTTTATAAGTTGAAGGGAAAAACTGCAGCTATAAAACCTCACTTGTTAAATCTCCTCACTTGTTTGGTGCCTAAACGATATACTTGGGGAATGGGAACATGGTTATGGTCATCTGGTATAGATTGAATTCATGCGTTTACAGTACTATTAATTTGTTGCTTGAAGCCATGTTGAAAAATGTTGCAATGTGGCAGGAGGCTAGGGTTTTTTGGCCAGTTCAGTATTATTCTTATTTCTCTCTCTCTCTCTCTCTCGCTTAGCATCTCGCTTATGATACTTTGGTTGCTACATCCTGTAGCATCTCTCTCTCTCTCTCTCTCTAGTCTTTATTATTATTATGTTCATTTAAGCAGGAAAACTCAATGGCTCTGGCATTGTGGAGGAGCTTAAAGGGCAGCATGGTATATTGAGAGACTGTATTGAACAGTTAACGGTAGTTGAATCATCAAGAACAAATCTTGTGTCTCATCTGAGAGAGGCTCTTCGGGAGCAGGTTGGCTATCATATCTTTGAAACTATGTGTTTTGAATTTCTTTCCCCCTATCCATCTTTCTTTGTTTCTATATCTTTTGTGATGGAAAGTATCACGATTTTGTTATCAGGAATTCAAACTGGATCAAATCCGCAATCAACTTCAGGTAACTCTGTTGCCTCATGGTTTGGCTCTTTTTGTGTGGATTA
The DNA here is from genome assembly GCF_004153795.1 of Camellia sinensis. Lineage (NCBI taxonomy): Eukaryota > Viridiplantae > Streptophyta > Magnoliopsida > Ericales > Theaceae > Camellia > Camellia sinensis. The sequence continues at coordinate 147,823 of NW_021028010.1, forward strand.
TAACTTGTTTTTTTTCTTCTTTGAAATTGGGTTAAGCATAGGTTATTATGTATGTTTGCATGTGTAAAAGTGAGAATATTCACGAGGTCAGTGTGAATTGGCAAAAGATCAGCCTTGGTGAAATATCACAACTCAGCATTCAATAGGTGAACTTGCTTTGCTCTTTGTGCAACCAACAACCAAACCTGGCAAGTCAAAATTTTATTCTGTTCATGGAGATATGGAAGAATGGCTCATGTCATTAGTTTGCTACATTGACATAAAAGAAGATTGTAGATTAAATGATTAGTTTGAGAGGATGAGCTGACCTAAATGGTAGGCAATGGCCCTACAAATTAATTCAGCCTGATGTTACTAACAGAGTTGTTTGATAGTGGAAATATATGTAAATAGCATCATACTTTGCCTTCAGTTATGCATCATTCAATTGCCAAACAGATAGAAATCTAATGGGAAAAAAAAAAAAAAAAAAAAATTCAAACTGCAGCCTAAAGGATAGTGCGAAATAGTTTAGAGTGGGAAATTATTCAGCAAAGCATAGCCAGACCGTAGGCTTTAGAGTAGCTGGTGTAGTCTTTTATGAGTCAAAGATAGTGCAAACTGTTGTGGAGAGAATACACAGGATTCCCACACAAATCCTTGATCCAAACACAGCCTTAGAGGCGATGAAGAAGTTGAGAAAGAGGAGAGTTGCAGAGAACATAAAAATAGAATGGTAGAGAAAGATGACTCAGATTTAGGCTTTTGCTGCAGGTAAGCCTAAGAACCCAACCTTGGTCCTCTTGCTTGGGTGTCACAATTCTATAGGTTATAAAACAAAATAATTCAAAATTAACACAAACAACCTAATTATCAAAATCAATATTATACTACAAACTTCCTAAGATTTTAAATAGTAGAATAGATTAATATAGATATAAAAAAAGAAGAAGGTAACTGACTAAAAAAGCCCCAAAGTTGGAAATAGGGATCATGGAACAATATTTCTGCTATAAGCCCCAAAGTTGAAGAGCTCAAGGATTTGTGAATAGCATGACCCTGTTAAAGTGAGTCTTACTGGGTTATGGAGTGGGCTTCTCTGTTGATCTACTTACTTGACTATCATTTGATAGTATTGCTCGGGTGGCACAGGTTATCTACCCTTTTATTCTCTGATTCTTTTCTTGTCATGGCTTATAATCCTCTTAAAAGATGTGCAACATTGTATTCAAGGTCCACATCAATATGAATACCAGATATTTTACCATTCGCTTTGAGTGAGACTTCTATACCTGGTCTAAGTATGTGTATGCTCTCCCTTCCACATGTTGTTTCAGACAGCTCAGTCCCAGTCAGAACAGGCAGGTAATATGTGCAGACAGTTACTGAACAACAATGGACAGTTATTAGCTGACCAGAACATGAAGGAAACTCATACCTCCATAGCTCCACCTAGTTTTATAACTGGAAGCAAAGAACAATCAGCTCCAGTAATGTACACTAGACAGGTACCTTTTGCTGAAAAATCTGGAGATGACACCAAAGCTGCAGCTGCTGCAGTGGCGGCAAAGCTTACTGCATCTACATCCTCAGCTCAGATGCTGACTTATGTCCTCTCTTCTCTGGCATCAGAAGGCGTCATTGGCAATCCGATGAAAGAATCTTCCGTTGATTATCCTTCTGAAAAGAGAACTAAGCTTGAGAATGACCACACCACTTACATGCCATCTCAGAATCCTCGACCACCAGTTCCACCTTATCCGCATCCCGACTCCCTGCCACACAGTAGTATTCCAATCACCACACAAGAATTGACTGCAAATGAACAACCACGTCCCCCATCATCCCCTCCGCCATTGCCTCCATTACCACCGCCTATGCAGCCATATCAATTGCCTCAGTTCATGCAGACTGCTGGATCTATTAGCTTACCATATGGCTTTGGTACAACCCAACTGCAGCCACCGCTCATGCCTGGTTATCCGAGTGTAGGGGCTCTGATGAATGGTGTTTCTTCCTTCTCAGCTCCTCCATCAAATGTGTACCAGAGTTTTCAAGGATCAGAAGGAGGTTTTTATAGCCAGGCATCATCCTTGCCAATGGCACCAATCTCGCGGCAGTAGAATTATCAGTCTTCATTGTTTGTTGAGAGGAAAGGTCTGGGATGGTAATTTTAGGACATATGAGAATAAATGAAGCTTCTTTGTGCCTTTTGATTACTGACCCATAAAAATAGATTTTGCACATGGTAAGTAAATGTTTGTATTCATATTTATAAAATGTGTTTGAAATTTAATTTAGAAGTTGAAATAATTTAATTTTGATGTTGAAATGAAGATAAGAAGTTTGATTGTGTTAATTTTGGAATAATTTTATCGATGATTATTGTGGGATTCATTCCTGGTAACATTGTGTTTGTTCGTGCAGTGTTTGCCTTACTAGTTTACATAGCATCTTTTTTTCTTCTCTTTTGGTTTTGTGTATTTTGCTTTGGTTTTGGTTGGACAGTGTTGTACTCCTCTGTTACACAAGTACAAATTATGGGCAGATCTATTGCTGGGTAAAACTGGCGTTCGCCAGGGCAAGTTTAATGCATTGAACACACGCAATGCCACTATGCTGTGTGGCAAAAGCCAGTTTTGCCATGGCTACAGCAACAGCAACAGAAACAGAAGGAGCTGGTTGCAGGATGAGGGAATTACAAAAAATTATTGAGTACCACTCACTGTGTTATCATTCATTTATATGGGTTTTAAACCAATTCTATTCAAATGAATGGTTTAGACGTGTTTATGACATGGTCATGTTAGTGTCATGGATGATGGCATTGAATAATTGCTTATTAGTGACAATAAAAATTGAGCATGGAGTATTATCATTCCGAAAGAAATTAATAGTGATGAAACGACAACTGCATGTGCGTGAGCCATGTCAATAGGGGGCTTTAAACAAATATAAGCGTGTTTGCATGCGAATGTAACATGCCTGTTTGACAGACAGTTGAATTAAGACAAATCCAAAAAATTAAAATTAAAATATGTCAAAGTGAGTACCATACCATTAAAGCAAGAAAAGCAACGGTTTCTAGTATTGAGAGAGAGAGAGAGAGAGAGAGAGAGAGAGAGAGAGAATTGTTATTTGTCATTGTTATGTAAAGTAGTGAAACAGAGGATGACGTTCCCATAGTCTTGGAGGGATTATGTGTGACTGAATTAATTACTAATTAGGAAGGCTTTGCCTAGGACCAGAATAGTATGGTATAGTAGCAACAAAACTAGTTGGAGACCAAATTGGTTAAAAAAAAAACAACCAACCAACCAACCAACCAACCAACCATTATTATGTATATATTAGGAAACTGAAAGAAATGACCACCGACCACCACCTAAACTTCTCAAGACCTCATTTATTAAAACACAAACAATAATAATGTTGGAACAACAATGTTAGGTATCATGAAAAGTCTTTCATGAAAATAATCATGAAAGATTTGTGACCTTTGGATTACACTTAGAATAAAGCACCACACACTAATCAAGGTAATCTAAGGGTCACAAATCTTTCATGATCATTTTCATGAAAAAATTTTCATGACCCCTAACATTTCTCATGTTGGAATGAATTTTTTTCTTTCATCATATTTTATCTATCATTTCAATTGAAACACATATATTAGTCGAATATTATTGAGATTTATGTGGGACTTATTGTTGTCATTAATATCAAACTGATGTATATGCATCACATTAGATGGTAAATAAATAAAAATTATTATAACATTACTCAAATACAAATATATATATATATATATATTGTACATAATGTAATGTAATAATAATAAAGGCACGCGCAGTAAATAAAGGCAGCTGAGCTAATATTAATATTTGAAGTGTGATTAAGAAATGAAAGCAGCAGCAGCAACAGCAACAGCAACAGCAAGAGCAAATTAATAATGAATAATGATGTATTAGTACTAGTGAGAAGTTTCATAACTAATTATGCTTAATCATATTTTGAGAGGGTCCTCATCCTAATAGTCAAAAAGAACTCTTGGCCATGTCCCATTATGTCCTTTAAAATGACTGTAGACATGTGATGTTTTCTTCGAATTGTGTCAACTACATTCAATTTAAAAAATAAAACTCCAACAAAAACCAAATCCAGAGACAACCCCACATTTGCTATACATTATTACAAATAATTTCAGAAACACGAGACAAGACAATGGTTAGACATAAAACCAGCCCTCATAATCCCAATACCGATACTTCCCCACCCAACCTTATTTTACATATCCACTTTCTATTTAGTTTGGTTTTTAAAAGTATTTTATTTTTTTTTAAAAAAAATTAAAATTTAATTTTGTAAAAATATTAAAAAATAAAAAATAATTATTATTTTTATATGATTTTATTTTTTTAGAAAATTAGAATTTTTTTTAATTTTAAAATATTTTTTTAATATTTATTTTTGTCAAAGTAATTTTTATTTTTCTTTTAAAAAAAAGTCAGAATAATTTTTTGAATTTAAACCCACCAGGCATATATTTATTTGTAAAACATTTTTTCCCTCTTGCAATTTATTTTCATTTAAAACTTTTTCTAATGAGTATATATATAAAGGATGTTGTTAAAAAGTGTTACTAAAATATTTTAAAAAAATAAAAATAAAATAAAATAAAATGAACAACACAAAACACTTTCTACTAAAGCTATGTTTGGTTTTAGTTTTTTGGCTAAAAAAGTACAAAAGATAAAATTGGCTACATGAGTCAATAAGACAAAATGTTACATCCAAAACATAATCATTACATTTTTTCTCTCATAAAATTTAAAAAAGCCAAATACAAAAACCAAACGAGGCTAAAAAAGCCAGGCTAAAATAGCTAAAAAATCAAAAAGTAGGCCATTTTAACTCTTCCCAAACGAAGACTAATTTTAACTTATTGAGGTATTGTTTAATATTAAAATTACATATAAAATGTCTTAAAAATGTTAAACAAAATTTGAAATAAATAAAATAGTTCATAGAAGCAACATTGGAAATGAAAAACGATCATAGAGAAAAAGCAGTCACACCACCAAAGGGCAATTCTAGTTGGTAAGAGAGTTTGTTTATCTCTTCACTGATCATGACTCTAATCTCTTACTATTCAAATGAAAGTCTGACGGTTTAGGTGGATCGACTAGTTTTTTTCAAGTTGACTTATAAGGGTCCTGCCTTGGGATTAAAAAAAAAAAAAATCATTAGAGGGAGACGGAGAAACAAAACACTGAGAACGGTCGTCCTCTTGTCCTATGTTTTTTTTATTTTATAAATTATATTATTAACGGCAATGCTAAACGAAATACTTATAAAAGGGCTTTAATTTTGAAATTGGATTTTTTATTGATAAATTTCATTTAGAAATATTCTAACCTAATAAGTCCACAAAGGAAAATTATAGCCTAATTAGTCTCACATATTTATATTTTTATTTCATGAAGTCATTTTTTCTGATTTATATTATTTGTTAGACTATTATATCCTTATGTCTATTGTTGACATGTATTACATAAAAAGATGATATACATGTTTCATTTTTGTTGCTCCCTCTATTTTGGGAAATATTCTAACCTAATAAGTCCACAAAAGGAAAATTATAGCCTATTTAGTCTCACATATTTATATTTTTATTTCATGAAGTCATTTTTTCTGATTTATATTATTTGTTAGACTATTATATCCTTATGTCTATTGTTGACATGTATTACATAAAAAGATGATATACATGTTTCATTTTTGTTGCTCCCTCTATTTTGGCAGTTACTATTATTCACGTTTTTCATTTTGATTAGTTTCATTTACATTTATAGCATTGTTTCATTGTGCTACGGTTTTGAAACTTTCTGTTTGGTAGGATTTTGAAGCTCTAATTTACACGTGGTAGTAAGAGAATATTATGTTCCTCCATTGTCACTTTATGTGCAAAACTCTGTGTTTATCCATTGTTACTCTATATTCAAAACTTTATGTTTCTCCATTGTTGTAAGTCGAAACTCTGTTTATATTCCATCAATTTTGTTACAAACATATTTTTCAAAGTGTGTTTCGTTTGATTTGGATTGGTGTAATGGTGAAATTGCATGGATTGTTAATGATAGTGATAATGATGAAGATGAGAACGTGGGTAATAATTTTTTACTTTTAGAGTAATTGAGTTTTTTTTGGATTTCTAGTTCTATTGCTGCCATTGTTTCTATTTTTTTGTCAATCAGTGTGAATGTTCATATTTCGCATTATTTGGAAGTCTGAGAAATAAGTTTTGGAATATAGATATGGACATGGCTATATATTTTGCAAGATATGAATGTTTACATATCATTGATTATTTCTCACTATACTTATTGTTTGAACAATCATTTTTTTTTGTCATTAAACAATTGGAATAGTTATTTTTTTTCTTTCAATTTTGTTTCATATTTTCATGTTATATTGTGAATGTTCACATTTATATGAATTTAGATTTTTTAAGGTTAGTTGTATTTTAATTATAAATTATGAACATTTACATTGTATTTTTGGTATGAGTTGGATTTTTTTTTTTTTCGAAAGTTGTATGTTTGTTATTTTTGTTACTATGTTTGTTGGTTGAACAATTATTTTTGTTACCATTAAACAATCGAAATAGTCAATTTTCAATTTTTTCAATTTTATTTTATATTTTCACGTTGTAGTGTGAATGTTCACATTGGTATGAGTTTATTTTTTTTAAAAAAAACCAGTTGTATATTAATTGTAAATTGTGAACCTTTATATTGTATTTTGGTATAAATTCTATTTTATTGAAAGTTAATTATATGTTTGCTGTTTTTGTTACCATGTTTATTAGTTGAACAATTATTTTTGTTGCCATTGAACAATTGAAATAGTCGATTTTCATTTTTTTCAATTTTATTTTATATTTTTACGTTGCAGTGTAAATGTTCACATTGGTATGAGTTTATTTTTTTTTTTTAAGGCTAGTTGTATGTTAATTATAAATTGTGAATATTCAAATTGTATTTTGATATGAGTTTTAGTTTTTGAAGGTTAGTTGTATATTTGTTGTTTATTGTGAATATTTATATTGTACTTTAGTATGTATTTTATTTTTTTAAAAGTTAGTTGTATGTTTGTTATTTACTGTGAAAATTCACTTTATATTTTGATTTTTATTTAGATTTTTTTGTTTTTTTTATTTTAAAATATTTCACATTATAATAAAAAATTCATAATTTGAGATTTTCTCCATAAAATGAGGGAGAGTTTTTCTGCTTAGAATTAGGGAGAGATTTTTTCCATGGAATGAGGGAAATTTTTTTTCCATAAAATGTGGAACTATTGTTAGTTTTTATTGCGTATTAGTTTCAAAATGGAAACATATGTAAGAAATTAGAAAGGATGATTTGGTCATATTACATTAAATAAGACTTAATGGAATACTAAAAAAGAATATGGGTTAAATGGAATGAAACACTTAGGAAGAAAATTTATCAAAAAATGACCTAAAATTGGATTTTTTATTGATTAAATTTAAATTTATGTTATAAATAATTTTTATAAGATTTTTCCATTTATTACATTTTTGTCCCCAAGGTATGATCCTTGTTTCACTTTAGTCCACAATATTTAAATTCTGCCAATTTGGTCTCCAATGTATAAATTTTTTTTTTTTAAATTTGATCTCTATTGTTTAATCTGATCCCCAGTGTATAAAAAATTATTTCAATTTAGTCTCCAATATTCAACTTGTGTCTATTAACAAAGTTAAATTTGGAGATTACTATTGGAACAATCTTTTGTGTAAAAAATAAATTGAAACCAAATCAAACAAATAAAATAAATAACTTACTGAATTTATTTTACGAAACCGAATGAATAATAAAAAGATCAAGTTGAGTGTGTGACACTCTGTCCTTAAGACAGATTCGCTCCGCTACGGTGCTTACGGACAAACGGCGTCTATATCCCAGGACACAATGATCTTCACAAATTGTAGTAGCACTCCAAACAATTTGTTCAGTGAACAAAACCTATGTTCTAAACTCTATGAATTTTTCCTTAAAATAATATAAGAATAATGCAAACAGATAAAAATCTAGATAGCAAGAAAATGTATTTTTCAGACTGTTTTTTCAGATCAGAACACTGTTGAAAAATACTGTTATATATAGGCAAATTGCAGACCCGAACAGGTATGTTTTTGAACTTGAACAGGTGTAAAACCTTTAAACAGATGCAATTTGAAAACTGGATAGATTTGAACCTGTATTGAACAGATACAGTTACAGTTTTGAACCTGTAACTGCTGGATAGTTTCTGACAGTTTATCTGTTGGAATTTCGGACTGCAAGAGGCAAAATTATAGACAGAAAATTTGAATTCAAATTTAGTGCAAAATTTGAATTAATTTCCCGCAAGAATTTTTGAAAAAATTCAAAAGAATTTTGTCTAAAAAATTAACATTAGAACGGACCTGACTCACAATCCATACCCGGGCCCGGCACGACACAGCTTGGCCGGCCGGTCGGACGGACGACGGCTGCGGTGCGTGCGTGTGGTGGTTTGGGCTAAGGTCTACTTTGTCCATAACTCCTCCCTTCTACAAACTTGGGGTGCCCATTCGGGCCAATCTTCTGTATAAAAAATAAATTGAAACCAAATCAAACAAATAAAATAAATAACTTACTGAATTTATTTTACGAAACCGAATGAATAATAAAAAGATCAAGTCAAGTGTGTGACACTCTGTCCTTAAGACAGATTCGCCCCGCTACGATGTTTACGGACACACAATTTGTTCGACGAACAAAACCTGTGTTCTAAACTTTCTGAATTTTTTCCTAAAATAATATGAAGAATAATGCAAACAGATAAAAATCTGAATAGCAAGAAAATGTATTTTTCAGACTGTTTTTTTCGATCAGAACATTGCTGGAAAATGCTAGTATATATAGGCAAATTGCAGACCCGAACAGGTATGTTTTTGAACTTGAACAGGTGCAGTTTGAAAACTGGACAGATTTGAACCTGTAACTGAACAGATACAGTTACAGTTTTGAGCCTGTAACTGCTGGACAGTTTCTGGTAGTTTATCTGTTGGAATTTCGAACTATAAGAGGAAAATTATGGACAGAAAATTTGAATTAATTTCCAGCAAGACTTTTTGAAAAAATTCAAAAGAATTTTGTCCAAAAAATTAACATTAGAACCGACCCGACTCTGACCGGATGGCGGCGGCGGTGCGCACATGTGGTGGTTTATGCTAAGGTCCACTTTGTCCATAACTCCTTCCTTTTACAAACTTGGGATGCTCTTTGGAGCCCAACCCGAGGTTGTATTTCTAGAGCTTATATACTTACAAAAGCTCTCTTAAAGTTTCAATGTGGGACAACTCATTTCAAAGAAACTCACATTTAATTTTTTAAATGTCTAATTCCACGAATCTGAAAACGACGTCAAGTTCCCATTCACTCATAAATGGTTTTGAAGAACCGTCTTTATCGTGTGACTTGCTATGAGGCAAGGAACACGTCACCTCTTTGAACCCACCCCAAAAGACGCTTGGGACCCACTCAAAATTGGGGTCAAAATTGGCCCAAAAGAAACATATAAAAACCAAAATTTCCAACAATTAAATCATCAAGACACTTCATATATACATTGGAGACCATATTGATATAATTTAAATATTGATTGCCAAATTGAAACACTTTTATATATTAGAGATCAAATCGATACAATTTAAACATTGATAACCCACAAGACTCATATTTTAGAGACCAAAAATATAATTAACCCAAGATGAAGCTGTTGAATGTAATTAACCCAAGAGTAATAACGAAAAAGTAAATAGTTTGGTTAATTATGCTATTGTAGAAAAGCAGCTCAAGTTGTGTTGTTTATTTGCTGAATAATTCTTTTATTCTCTGCAGATTTGCTTAAAAATGCTTTATTTGCTTAAAATGCGAGACCCTGAAAAAGGTAGATCCCCAATGGATAAACACAATAGTAAAATTTATCTCTCGCATATTTGATTTCATAGATGCTTAGCGGATAACGTATATTATTTGTAGTTAAATGAATTGAGTAAGTTTATACATATACATAAGATTGTTCACATCAGCATAGTAAAGTCCACCTCTAATAAAACCAATTCAATACTACTGCATATCTATAAATATATGTATATATATCTATATACCACAATTATTCTAAGTGTGACTCACATATCACCAAATTTAAATCTGCAACGTATACCTTATTTTCGGGAGTTATTAGTAGATAATATTTTTCAAATTATTCAATTTACACAGAAATTAATCATAGAATTGGTTGGATGCAATCTTTTCATATAAGTGTGGAGATTCAAAAAAAATGAGATCCATCTTATATGAAAAGATTGTGTCCAATTTTACGATCCTAAACTTTTTCAATACTATTAAGGAGATTAGTGAGTAAAAATACATCACGTAGCTGGTTTGTTATATGAGGAGAGGAATTTTGACAGTGGAAAAACGAAAACACAATTAATCTTTTGATGAAATGGAGAGATTCAAGTATAGTTGAATAAAAATGGATTACATTTCAGTTGTTCAATAGTGAAAAACCGTCCAAATCTAATGAAAAAAAAGGTGGGGAGGGGCGTGCTTAAAGAATCAAAGAAATTGAGAATATTCATCACTATATCATTCTCATGGCCCACATGAAGATTTGGGAACCTCGTCCAAATTCGAGTCAATCAGTATATAACTTCTTTAGATTAACCAAAAAAAGAAGTAAAGCAGACACAAATTATTTAAGATAAATTATATAAATAGTCTCTGTAATTTATACGATATGTCAAATTGATATATTGTGTAAATTATAGGGACCAAATTAATAAATTGTGTAGATTTTTTACCTACCAAACTTAACAACCGTTATTTATTGAATTAAAATAACACAATCTGTTAAATTAACAGATAAAATTGAACAAATTAAAATAATATGGATCAAATTGACACATTGTATAAATTATAAAGATTATTTACATAATTTATTCAATTATTTATTATTTATCAATCTATATATATATATATACATATATGTTATTTAATTTAATTATCTTGTAAGATTGTAAGATTGACACACAATAGTACATTTAGGCCAAGTTTGGCTACAAAGAAAAAAGTGCACTTATTTTATCTTTTTATCTTTTTGGGGTCACGATTTTTTACCTACCAAACTTAACAACCGTTATTTATTGAATTAAAATAACACAATCTGTTAAATTAAGAGATAAAATTGAACAAATTAAAATAACATGGATCAAATTGACACATCGTATAAATTATAAAGATTATTTACATAATTTATTCAATTATTTATTATTTATCAATCTATATATATATATATACATATATGTTATTTAATTTAATTATCTTGTAAGATTGTAAGATTGACACACAATAGTACATTTAGGCCAAGTTTGGCTACAAAGAAAAAAGTGCACTTATTTTATCTTTTTATCTTTTTGGGGTCACATCAATCAACATCTTCTCTCTATTTTTTTTACACATAATACAAAAAAAATTAAAAAATGTATTTATTTAATCTTTCCAAACTAGACCTTATTAAATGAGCAAATCTCTCTCTCTTTCTCTCACTCGCTCATACATACACTGACATAATAGTGATACAGCTGGGCTCTCTCTTTCTCTCTCTCGCATGCGATACAGTAGAAGACCAACTTTTAATACGCAGACCAACTTTATTACCCACTTAAGGATAATATTAGAGATTTTAATTTTTTTATAAATATTTAATCAAATATATATATTTTTTTATGGATGTAAGATTTATATAAAATTCACATAATGTGAGTTTTACACTAATGTGAAATATTTAATAAAATATTTAATCAAACATTTAAGAGCATTTTTAATGGAGTTGCTATTCAACTTGCTAAAACTAAAATTTGACAAGAATGACAAAAAGAGGGTCTCCAATGGCTTGCTATTTTACTGTCAAAGATAGCAGATGTCATATCTGTTCTCAAATTTGGCAAGTTGAATAGTGGCTCTCAAACTTGTCAGATCAACAAATAGCAAATGACTATTGGAACACCATTACTATAATTTGATAAAATAATACTATTCATTGCTAAATTATAACAATAGCAATAACATTATAGCAACAATAGTTGGAGATGCTCTAAGGTGCCTCAAAATTTTTCCCCACTTAAAAGAAGAGTTTTAGTATGGAAATATGACTTTCTTCTAGTTCGTATTAGAGGGTATTATTGGACTCGTGGAAGCTCATCACGAGTCCCGTTTCGATAATTCACACCGTTCAATATGTAGAACTCATTGAGTATTATATGCTTAAAAAAATCACTTTAATCGAATATTGATAGTTATGTGATCAAATCAGTTTTGTATGAAAAAACTAAATGGTGAAAAATAAACGGCTTACAAAAATCTAATTTGATTACATATTTATCGATATCCGATCAACGTAATTTTTTACAAGTATATATTACTCGATGAGTTCTATACATTGAACTGTTCGAATTATTGAAACAAGACCCGTAATATGAGTCTCCATGAGTCTAACAATATCTTCTAATTTGATCACAAACTGAAGGGAAGGCATCCCTTTTAGTATATCTCTCAAAACTTATTATTTAATTCTTAGCCTCCGTTTGGGAAGTGAGTTGGTTATTTTAGCCTGGGCTATTTTAGCCTGGTTTGGGAATGATTTTTTGGCTTTTTAGCTTTTTTAAATTTTTTTGTGAGAGAGGATTGTAATGATTATAGGTTGAATTTGATATTTTGTTTTTTGTGACTAAAATAGCTTATTTTATTTTTTGTGACTATTTTAACCAAAAAAACCTAACTTTTTTCTTCCCAAACAGAGCCTTAGTAAAATAATCCACACTTTAACTCTCCATCTCTACTTTTGTCACCTCTATAAATAACATTACATCTCCTCCTCCATTCCTCACTCCCACACACATTTCAACTAACTGAACTCAACTCAACTCATATAGTCTTGACTCATATTGTATATATATTCGAACCCACTTCGTACACTTGATTACTAGCTAGGTAGTAGTGTTAAAATGCATTATCAAACAGGGTCGTCATGGGGGGTTTCATATTTGGCAGCAGCAAGGAGTGTGGTGGTGGTGAATAGTGGTGGTGGTGGAGATCCGCTGGAGCGCATCGAGAGGTTGGCGTCAGGGAACGCGGTTGTGATATTCAGCATAAGCAGTTGTTGCATGTGTCACGCTATCAAGAGGCTCTTTTGCGGCATGGGGGTCAATCCTACGGTTTATGAGCTAGACCAGGACCCCAGAGGCAAAGAAATGGAGAAGTCACTCAAGAGGCTTATTGTCGGAAGCACCAGTTCTTCTTCTTCGTTGTCGGGTGTCCCAGTCGTGTTCATCGGAGGCAAACTGGTGGGTGACATGGACAGGGTCATGGCTTCTCATATCACTGGCACTCTCGTCCCACTTCTCAAGGCCGCCGGAGCTCTCTGGCTTTGAGAGAGAAAGAGAGACAACTTACTACTACAGACTATACCACTACTATACTACTACAGTAAAAGATATTTTTGGAGAGAGAAATGTTAGAGATTATGAAAATTTTGTCATGAAAAGGATCATGAAAAATTTGTGACCCTTAGATTACCTTGATTAGTGTGTGGTGCTTTATTGTAAGTGTAATCCAAAGGTCACAAATCTTTCATGAACATTTTCATGAAAGACTTTTCATGATACCCAACATTACTGTTTTGGAGAAGAGGAAGAGGAGTGGTTTTCTGGCTCTGCTATTTTGGATGCCATTTAGTTTCAGTTTTTAAAAAATTTCCTTTTTGGTTTTTTTTATATTTTTATATTTTTACTAATTTTTAAAAATATTTTAAATAATTGTTTTAATTTTTAAACACACTTAACATAAATATATATAAAAAGTACAATATTTGTGAATTTTTTTTTAAAAAAAATTCGCTAAATACCAAAAATACAAAAAATAAAATAAAATAAAATAAAATTCAGTATGTTTTGTGTATTTATTAATTTTTAAAATATTTTTTCATAAATATTTTACTATTTAGATATATCTAAGTAAGGTTTATCTAAAAAAATTTAAAAAATTATTTAAAATTTTAAAAATATTCACTAAAAATAAAAAAATATGAAAAATAAAAACTCAATTTCCAGAAGACTGAAACTAAATACACTAACTATTGTCTGTCTATGAACCAAAGTCTTTTTTTTGTTTTTTTTTTGTTTGAATGTTTGTTAGCCTTTGTTTTGTCTGTGTTTTTGGTTGAGATGGGTTTGTTAATTTGGGTCACAGACAGAAATGTAATATGCTCCCTCCTCTGAACCTCCAATGGAATATCTTATGCTCCTAAGATATTTTATGTATTCTAAATCCTAGCCACATTTAACTATATATATGTACAGAAAAAAAAAAAAACACAAAACAAATTGGGACTATTTCTACTCCTTTACTATTATTAGTATTTCCCGGTGGTTTAGCTTTTTCAATATTCAAGAGAGAATGTGATAATTTGGGAAGTAGTTAAAAGTTAACTTTTATTTTAATTTATTTTGAGTTATATTACTTTTTATATTTTTTATACACAAAAGAGTAAACAAATATAAAAAAAAAAACTAAAAAAATTAATTTTTAACCAACTTTTTAAATCACCTCTATATAATATACCACACTTAACTAAATTTTAAGAAAGAAAGAAGTTGGAAAACTATGAAGACGTTAACGTTTTGTTGGGTTAACTTTTTCCTATTACTAATTATATATGATGGTACTATATGTATTAATTAATATATCAATTAGTATATTAAAATATATTATAATATTATTTTTTAAAATTTTTAAAATTATACAAAATCATTTATTAATATACTAATTAATTGTATATTTTTTTAAAAACTGCGTGAGGTTTGCCTCCGATTGGCTCTTGGGTCTTGGTGGGTTGACCACATTGATGATTCAAATGATTATTAGATTTTAAAATTCTTCTAGAAAACTCTTGATGAAAAAACAGGCAATCATCACCATTTAATCAAATTATATTTACTATATATATATATATATATATAAAGAGACTATTTTTAATATAAATATTATTTGATAATACGTCTACACTAATCTAATCACTACTACTAGAAATTTCTTTTTTGTGACTAAAGCTTTAGGATTTTTTATTAGCCGGTCCTACCTTTTACACTTATTCCCTTTTTAATCCTGAGTGTTGCTCTTGTACATCAACAGGTCCTGAGCCTTTTTTTTTTTGGTACCATTTTACCATTTCCCTGTTTTGGCGCGTTTGTGTTTGGATTTTCCATTAAAATATTGTGTTGTGAGTATGGATTTGTGATTTGGATTTGTGTGGAACTTCACGATTTGCTAATGTATTATTGTAGAGCTTTGTGATTTGTGATTTCGCGCTTGGTGTATCTTTGCGATTTTTGATTTGCGATTGCATGCTTGGTTAATCTTCCTATTTGCGATTTCGCGCTTGGTGTATCTTCGCGATTTGTGATTTGCGATTGCGTGCTTGATGAATCTTCCTATTTGCGATTTCGCATTTGGTGTATAGTTACATTTTCTGATTTGCGATATTGTGGAGTTAGGTCGACTGGTATGTTTGATTTTGATTTCAATTTCAATGTTTTGGTTCTTTTTAGTTTGAGTTTGAGTTTGTGATTTTGATTTTGTGGTGATATTGTTGTTACTTTGTTGTTTCTATTGTGATTGAATTTGTATTTTGATCATTATATTGAAAGATTTGAGATATGTATATGTAAAGAATTTTAGATTTTTCTATTTTTTTTTGTTACAAAATTGTTTTGATTGAACACAGGTGCTGGTTTGTTATTTTATATAGTGATAATTTTATCACTGAGTATTTTGGGGTGTTGTTGGATTAACTTTTTCAACAGTGATAAATTCATCAGTGAGTATGGGAATAGGAGATGAAAAGGTTGCATAATGTAATGGTAAGATTCAAATTGAGTTACCATGTCTAATAAGTGTAAGCCTTATTCACTGTTCTTAGTCTATAGTGGTGTTAACTGTTAAAGTTATCAGTGTTGATTTTTAGATGTGTATGAGTTGGTTGATAATTTTATCACTGTATTTGATTTTGTTTTACGATGTTTGAGTTGTTTGTTGAAATATAATTATTGTTTGTTGCAGGATTTATAGTGATGGAGAATTGTTTGTTTCTTATGTGCAAGTTTAGAAGTGCGACATTGGTTATCAAGTATAATGATGGATTTAATTTCAAGGATTTAGTATATAAATTGTGTGCAAAGTGGAGTGAGTTAGTTGGTAGTTCTTTGAATATATCGTATTCAATGCCTGGACATTCTTGTTGTGGTCTACAAAGTGAAGAGGATTTAGAGGTTATGGTTGGACTTGCACTTTCTTATGATATTCAATACACATTGTATTGATGTTTTTGTAAAGTGTTGTTCTTTGGATGAAGGTTATATGATTTGTGATGGTGAAGCTAGTTGTAGTTGTAGTAGTGTTATTTGTGAAATTGATTTTTTGCCTTCATTTTATTCAAATCAACGGAAACCTTTGCTCTCCAATAGATGGGTTAATTTTATGAAAGGAGTGGGGCAAAGGTTTGCTCAAGGAGTTGTTGAATTTCGAGATGCGTTGTCAAAGTATTCTATTCATTCCGGTTTCGATTTTGATTTTGTTAAGAATGATCAGGATCGTGTCACTATTCATTGTAAGAGAAGGGCTGATTTGGGATGTTTATGGAGTGTGCATGCTAGAGTAGAAAATTATAGTAAAGCTTTTGTTATTTAACAATTTGATGATGTTCATACTTATGGATCTTCTTTTCGTATAGTTAAACATGCTAGGATGACTTCAAGTATGATTGAGGGGCTAATTTCAAGTGATATTCGTAATAAGGCTTTGACATCGGTTAGTGGGGTGGTTTGTGATTTCAAGGACTATTATGGAACAGAGGTTTCTTGTCGGCGAGCTTGGATGGGTGTTGAAAAAGCAAGAGGTCTTGTTTTTGGTGACTATTCATCATCATTTGACGATCTTCGTTGGTATGTTGATGTCGCTAATGACTGTAATCCAGGGAGTGTTTTTGATATGGAATTTGATGTTGATAGTAAAGGAAGGCATTTCAAATGCTTGTTTTTCACTTTTGAGGCATGTATTCACGGTTTCAAGTATTGTCGACCTGTGTTGATGCTTGATGGAACTTTCTTGAAAGGAAGACGCAAATATTGTTTATTGGTTGCTATGGTAAAAGACGGTAACCAAGGTATATTCTGTGTCTATTTGTTATTATTATTAAAACAGTGATAATTTTATCATTTTTATTACTAGAGAGTGTTGATTATTGAGTATGGTCAATCTATTACTGATAAATTTATACTGTATACTTTTGTTAAATTTTTATATTTATACAGTGATAAATTTATTATTCATTGATTTTATATATGCTGCTATTGAATTTTTGTAGTTATACAGTGATAAATTTATCTATGGCTGGTGCTATATGTTATATACTTTGTGTTTTGATTTTCTTTATGTAATTTTTTTTATTTGTTATTGATAACGTGTGTCTATATTTTATTTGTAGGTTTATATCTGTTATATTTTTCCATTGTTGATAGTGAAAGTTATGACAGTTGGCATTGGTTCTTGTCAAAGTTATTTATTATTTTGACTCCGGGAAGGGATATTGTGCTTGTTATGATCGGCATGGAGGTTTGCTGAAAGCTTTAGCTGAGGTCTTTCCGTTTTCTTCTCATTCTTTTTGTCTAATGCATTTGAAGACAAACTTGAAGACTTATTTGTCAGTGAAGAGTCGTGAATCTAAAGAGTATTTGCTTACTCTTTTTAGTAGATGTGCATATGCTTCTACTATTGAGTTGTTTAATGAGCTATTTGAAGAATTTAAGGGTCGCTGTGGTCGTAGTGTTGAGAAGTTTCTTGAGGATTTGCCTAATGAGTGTTGGTGTAACGCTTATTTTCAAGGCAAGAGGTATGGTGAAATGTACACAAATACTGCGGAATCTTTTAATTCATGGATTAGGGATGAACGCCATTTGTTTTCAACTAGTCTTGTTGATGTTATACGGGTGAAACTATTGGAGCAATTTTCAAGAAGGAGAGAAGTTGGTAATAAGTGGAATCGTATTGTTTGTCCTTTTGCAGAGAAAAAGTTGGAAGAAGCTTTTAATGATACAAAAGCACGGATAGTTAAGAAATGTAGCGATGACATTTATGAAATCCAATTGGATCATTCAGTTATGGTTGATATTGGGAAACGTTCTTGTTCTTGTCGATTATGGGAAATTGATTCTTTTCCTTGCAAACATGGTTTTTGTGCTATAAAGAGGAGTAGGAAGGATCTGAATTGTTTTCTTGATGATTACTATCGTGTTAGTAGTTATTGTGATTCTTATTCACATTCTATCTATCCAGTTCCTAGTATATGGAAGCCAAATGTAGTTGTTGATGATGACGTTGTTTTATCTCCTCTTTGTAAGAGACCAGCTAGACGTCCAAGAACAGAGAGAATACCTTCTAAGGGCAAAATCAAGAGAATTAGGTACAGTAGGTGTGGAAAGATGGGAACTCATAATCAGAAGACATGTAAAGAAGCTTTGCTTTAGTTGTATTGATTTTAATTGAATTACTTTGTTGAGAGTTGAGAGGTGTTACTTGCATTGAATGATTGAGTATTTTTGGAAAGATGTATCATTTTGGTACTTGCATTGAATGATTGAGGAATTTGTTGAACATAAATTATATTTTTTGCTGATATTTTTATAGGATTAAGTTTCACAGATTTATATTATTTGATTTGGGTTAAATGTAGATGCTGTTTTTGGTGTTTTATACAGTGATAAATTTATCACTGCTTGGTTTGGACAAGTTGGTGGATTATTTTTTTTTGTAAGAATTATAAATTTACCATTGTCTGAATGAAACAATCAAGCATTAATGGGGTTCCTGAATTTTGTTATTTTCAAGAATAATAAATTTATCACTAATTGTATGGGAAGAGTTGACGGTTTATTACATCTATGTCAGTAGTTGATAAATTTATTACTGTCATATCCAAGCAAATATTCTTTTTTACAGTGATAAATTTATCACTGGCTTAAACTCAACAAAAATCAATTGATGTCACTAGTTATACATGTTTTAATTTTTTTTGTGCCTTGATTAATTCAAACAAGAATACAGCCTTGCTTGTTAGATAATGCATCCCTTAGAAACACAAATAATTTGTGCACTGAATTTACAATGACATATGCTAGACCTCTTTCCAGTTTCTTTCTCTTCACACTGTACCTTATTTACTCTTGGGTTGATTACTGATAAAAGGAGAAGAAAGAAAATGAATATATATATATATATATATGTATACATATATCCTTTTTTAGTCTTTTGTTGTTTTTGAGTGATTTTATCTAGTGGATGTCTTTTATGAGATTCCAAATGACAGTAGATTTGAGATTCAAAGTTTGAATACGGTTTTTCTCGTAAGTCTTTCAGCATTCAAATGAGTAGATCTTTGTATATTACTTACTTATAGGAAGCAATTTTTGTCTGGAGTAATCTAATTTTCCCAGGAAATATTTTCACAATACAAAGCTGTAGATCAAATCTCTAGAATACATAATTGCATATCTGCTGTGTTAACTGCTTTGCAAAGCAAAAAATTTAGGTCAACTACCATGTTTATCTGGTGTAGTAACAAGTTCTTAGTCTGCATAGTGTTTTGTGGTCACAAAGAAGCAAGCTTTGGATGTTTGAGTTGTTTAACTGAAGTATCAAATGTTTTTGATTATTCAGTCTTTATAAAAATCAGTTTTCCAAAACGATTTGCCGGATTTGGACTCTTTGGTGATTTATATGAAATTGCTTGATTGGTGGTTTTGGATCCAAGTGTGCCACTCCTTTGAGGTTTTGAGATGATAAAGAGGGGTACAGTACAAACATACCTTTGGAAAAACCTTTCTTTTGCTCTGTTTGTGCTCCATTGCAGTATGGTGACCCAGAGCATCAGGAGGGGTACAGTACAAACATACCTTTGGAAAAACCTTTCTTTTGCTCTGTTTGTGCTCCATTGCAGTATGGTGACCCAGAGCATCAGGAGGGGTACAGTACAAACATACCTTTGGAAAAACCTTTCTTTTGCTCTGTTTGTGCTCCATTGCAGTATGGTGACCCAGAGCATCAGGAGGGGTACAGTACAAACATACCTTTGGAAAAACCTTTCTTTTGCTCTGTTTGTGCTCCATTGCAGTATGGTGACCCAGAGCATCAGGAGGGGTACAGTACAAACATACCTTTGGAAAAACCTTTCTTTTGCTCTGTTTGTGCTCCATTGCAGTATGGTGACCCAGAGCATCAGGAGGGGTACAGTACAAACATACCTTTGGAAAAACCTTTCTTTTGCTCTGTTTGTGCTCCATTGCAGTATGGTGACCCAGAGCATCAGGAGGGGTACAGTACAAACATACCTTTGGAAAAACCTTTCTTTTGCTCTGTTTGTGCTCCATTGCAGTATGGTGACCCAGAGCATCAGGAGGGGTACAGTACAAACATACCTTTGGAAAAACCTTTCTTTTGCTCTGTTTGTGCTCCATTGCAGTATGGTGACCCAGAGCATCAGGAGGGGTACAGTACAAACATACCTTTGGAAAAACCTTTCTTTTGCTCTGTTTGTGCTCCATTGCAGTATGGTGACCCAGAGCATCAGGAGGGGTACAGTACAAACATACCTTTGGAAAAACCTTTCTTTTGCTCTGTTTGTGCTCCATTGCAGTATGGTGACCCAGAGCATCAGGAGGGGTACAGTACAAACATACCTTTGGAAAAACCTTTCTTTTGCTCTGTTTGTGCTCCATTGCAGTATGGTGACCCAGAGCATCAGGAGGGGTACAGTACAAACATACCTTTGGAAAAACCTTTCTTTTGCGCTGTTTATGCTCCATTGTAGTATGGTGACCTAGAGTATCAGTGGTCGGCAGTGCCTCACCAATGGTCGGCAAGGCTTTATTTTTGGCCGGCAGTACACCCTTTTGGCCAACAGATGGCCGGCAGTAGCCAGCTATGGAATCCTCAATAGAGATTTGGTAAGTTGGAGCAGAAAGATCCTAGAAGGTGCTCAACCCTACAAACAGAGCCTCTCGAGAGCATGTCGAAGGTCTTTTTGGGGAGAAAATTGAGCGCATGCGTATTTCACTTCTCGAGGCGGAGCAGTGGCAACGTAGTTTAATATGTTAATTGCTTAGTTTATTCGCTTCAATGTTATAATTTAATTAATTAGTTTACTAGTTGATTAAAGGGTTGTAATAGTTAGTAATTAGTTTACTAGTGTAGACACCCCATTTTTGACCGCCCTTAAGACTTGGGCGCTACTGATGGCTTACTTGGTGATGAAAGATGTGCAGGGCAAATGTTCGATTTCTTTGGCAAGAGGAGAGTCAAATCCTAACCTCACACCCCATTTTGGACCGAAGCTATTTTTGAATGGTTTTTAGACCTTAACACCCTCTCTTTCAAAATATTTTTGAAATAAAGTTTCTACGATGTTCCGAGGCTCGCATTTTGTCAAATGTTGCACTTTTCGGTAAATTGAGCGAGGACAAAGTGGAAATGAATGAAAGAGAGATGAAATCTTTGAAAAATCTTTCAAAACACCTTGTTTAGGGGTGTGGAGTTGAAGAAAAGAGGAGAAGAGGGAAGAAACCAAGTTGAGGAAGAAGTTGGGTATGAATTGTTAAGAGAGAGATGGGCAGTCCTCGTTAAATGGGGCCTATCCTTTTGTATACTTTGATTTAAGCTATGAGGCCATCACCGTTGGAAATAAGACTTCCAGGGCTTCATTTTGCATTCAAGAATCTCCTCAAACCGAGTCCGGATGGGAAAGATATGGTTGGTTGAAGTTGGGCATCATTCCGGTTGGATCGAAACTGAGCGGCTTCACCAAAACATGCATAACTTTTTGCACAGTTGGAATTTTGATGCAAGGCTGCCACCATTTGAAATTTTACTTCTGGGGCTTCAATTTGGACACAATAATGACCTAAAAAGGACTTCATATGAAGGAGTTATGCCCATTTGAAGTTGAGTCTGAAAAGCAGATTTTGTTGGCTGATCGGCCAAAAAAGTAGCAGATCGGCACAAAAGATGGCCGATCAGCCAAGAGTGAGCAAAACTCAGATTTTTTGAAGATATTTCATCTCCATCTATTTCCAGCATGCTCCAGCTGTCCCAACTTAGAAATTTTCAACCAAAAGCTTTTAAATTGCTATATATGAAGCCAAATATCTCATATTCAAAGAGAGAACTTCTTGAACAAGTTTGGGAGCTTCTCACACTAAAATATCTCTCTCTCTCTCTCTACAATTTCCAAAGCTAAATCTCTGTCTCTCTCTCTAGTTTCCTCTCTCTCTTGCTCTTTGGTGCATAGAAGTGCATAGAAGTAGAGCTGGTGCATAGAAGTGCATAGAAGTAGAGAAATACTTCTATTTTGCCTAGACATCCTTCATCAAGGTTGCATATCTATGGGCTGAGGTCCCTTGGAGCTTATTTTTGGGCTGATAGAAGGTCGTTTGAGCCAAGAAAGAGGCCATTTTGCTGCTGTGCTCCAAAGGTAATCACTCACCCCTTTTAGCTTGTTTTGCATACTAGCTTTGCCATAGTTTTCAACTACTTTGGGGCTGTTTTTTGAGGTGGTGTTGAACTAAAAAAAACCTCTGTTTTTCCTCTGTTTTTCAGTTCTAAAAGTCTTGGTTTGTGCCTTGGTTGGCTAAGGGGTTGTCCTCCTTTTTGCTCTTTGGCTTGTAAGGCCTTGTGAGCTAACTTTCAAATATTTCAACCAACTTCTTTTTGGCCTTAGAACCATTGAAATCCAGAGGATTTTCAGTGGTAAAAACCCTATTTTGACGGCCCAAATAGAAGAGGGTGGTCCTCTCTCCTCTTGTCTTGCTTGCTAGTGTTGATGGCCAACCAAATGAGCATGTGTTTTTACATCTTTATAGCTTTGTTTAGGCTCATTTTTGTGACTTATCAGACCTTCCATAACTCTGTTTTTTGCTGTCTTGGTCACCTCTTGCATGCTTATTGCACTTGTAGTGTAAATCCTCTTTGCTAGCCTTGTTAGCCTTACAAAGTGGCATGCTTTTGTGGTTTGAATTAGCTTAGTTCAAGCATGTTTTTGGTATTATTTTGACATGTTATAACTCTTATTTTGATTGGTGGACTCACTCCTTGCATGGTTTATACACTTGTAGTGTATTTCTCACAAACTAGTCTTGTATGCTTCATGAAGTAGCATGCCTTTCTAGCATGATTTGATTCTATTTCAGCATGTTTTTGGTGATGTTTTGCCATGTCATACCTCTGTTAAGGTTTGGCTTGGTTGGCCCTTGCATGCTCCATGCACTTGTAGTGCAATTCCATGAATTAGCCTAATGTGTATCATGCTTTAACATGTCATTCTAGCATGACTTTGGCTTAACTATAAGAAGCTTTTGGTCATGTTTTAGCATGCTTAAGCTCTTATTTTTGTTGTTTTGGCCATGCACGCCATGATTTGTATAGCTATGATTCATCCTAGCTTGTTAGCTTTGTGCATCAAGTCCACTACACTAGCATGCATTGCTTAACCTATTTGAATGATTTGGGCATCATTTTTTATGTGATTTCAGAGCATGTTTCATTTCCATGCACTCACGTCTTTCACTTTTTCAATGCATTGAAGGGTTGGTCCTTTATGCCTTGAATATAAGCTTTTGCGTATGCCTTTATGCCTAAGCTTGCGAGCTATCATTTCAATGTGTATTTGGGGTTATTTTGCTATGATATAACTTTGATTTTTGTTGGCAAAGCCATCTCATGCTTGGTTTTGATAGGTGTAGTGTAATCCACCTTATTTGCCTTACATCCATCATGCCTTATGCCCTTCATGCCAGCATATTTTGGCTTCCTTCTATACATGTTTTAGACTCATTTTAACATGTTCTAGGACTTTTTTAGGTTGTCCTTGCCATATGCTTCATGTTTTGCATAGTTGTAGTGCAAGTGCCTTGCTAGCCTTAAGCTTTGGGCACCATAGCATGCTTCATTTGTATCATGTACATGATTTGGCATCATTCCACATGACATTTCAGAGCATGTAGCATTGCCATGTTCCTACTTCATTCACCCTTTGAGTGCCTCTAAGGGTTGTGCATTTGTTACCTTGTTTGTGGCTTAGTGTGTATGCATGCATGCCTAGGCATTTATGCCTCAATCTTAGCATATTTTGGTCTTTGTTTAGACCTATTTGAACTCTGTCCATGATTGGTTCATGCCTTTGTACCATGTATTGCATGCCTCCTTTGTAGTCCTCTTTGGTAGCCTTATGCTTTAAGGACCCTAGCATGCCATGCTTGTATTGATTGAATGATTTGGCATCATTTTATACCTTATGTTAGTGCTTATAGTGTTGCTACACTCTTACATTTGTCACTCCTTGAGCACTTTTGAGAGTTATGCTTTTATACTTAGTTGGTGGGCTAGAGCATGTGCATGCATTGTCTTGTATTTCATGCCATCATTTCAACATTCGGGCCACTGATTTGGGCATGATTGAGGTCAGTCCATTTTAGTTTAAGTCCATTTTGCATGTTGTTGCATGCTTGTTAGATTGCATGTTGTTGCATGCTTGTTTCATTTTGTTGTTGTTGCATGCTTGTCGCATGCTTGTCGCATTGCATGATTCTTGCATGTTGTTTACATGTTTAGGTTACATTACATAGTGCTTGCATGCTCATGTTGCATTACATTGTTTGCATGTCATTAGCTTGGTTAAGTTGTGCATACATTGCATTGTGTTTGGTTTGGGTGTTAAGCCAAACACGAGGAACGAGGGACGTTTCATACTGGAAGTGATGAAACGTGCCTCAATTCTTGGTCGCCGACCCTCTTGATCATACATGATAGAGGTTAAGGTATTTACGTATTTTTGTGCATTTCATCCATATTGATTTGTGCAACTCGGCCTCTTTGGCCATCATGCATCGAAATACGTGATTGATGGCTTGAGAGTTGAGCACTACACTCTTTTGAGCTTTAAACATGATAAGGAGTGTGGTTGTACACACATTTTCCTACAAATACATTGCCATGCCTCTGCTTGTGCTCTGTTGTAGCAAAAAGGAGAGTTTGCAGGAAGAGATGGCCGATCGGCTATTTGGTGTGTCGATTGGCTAACAATATTTGGCCGATAGCCTCAAAATTGGTCGATGATCATTATCCACTGGCCGGTGGCCACCCCTCTTGGCCGATGACCTCTTAGAGTGTCTATGAGGTGGGTCAAAAGCACTATGGAAGTTGGCACAGTTTTCAGAGGTGCAGAAGTGTGCAAACAGAGGCAACATGAGGCCTGGCAACGGATTTTCGAGTAAAGCCGACCGAGCATGTATATGCCCCTCTTCTTGAGGCCGTTTTAACTGCTTTGTATAGTTAGTTAATTTGTAATTAATTAGTTAATGTGTTAGCTAATTTAATTCATTATTGTAAATTCTTGATTAGCTTAGCATAACTAATTTTCAATTCGGTTATGTAATAATTAGTCTAATTAGATTATTAGATTAGTTAGAATAGCTTAGCATGGCTAGCTTGTATTATTCATTCGGACCCTCCATCGAGAGGGCACATTTTTGGAATAAGTGTGCATGAGTGTGTGAATGTCTTCTAATCCCACGTCTTTCTCCTTTTTACTTAACCGCCTTCGATGGTTAGTTTAGGACATATTTTAATTAGCATCCTTATGTTTGCATGTTTGCATCCATTCATCTGTCTTGCATGGACCGGCCTCGGCGCATCATACAAACTGCATTGTATTTCAATACCAATTTGCATACATGTATCAAGTTGCATTTTTGCATATGTTGCCTTAGGCATTGTTGACATAGCTAGGATCATGAATTGATTACTAACTAGCTTCTTTTTTGGCTCGAAGTACTAGGTAAGCTTTTACGCTTTTGTATACTGCATGAGATGTAAGTGTTGCCATGTTAGCATGCTTGCCATGAGGCTAACTGCTTAAGTGTTAAATTGCATGAATGCCTATGGATGAAGGTTGGATTGCTTGAATTAGAACAATTCATCAAAAAGTGTGTTTTAAGCCCACTTGAGAGTAGCAAAATCATGTTTTCTAAAGCCCATTTGAGGGTGGCAAAATCCACAACTTAGCCTACTTGCGAGTAGCACCTCAAAACCGTTTTCAAACAAATGAACATGAAATGTTTTGTTCCAACTCAGGCGATCTACTCTATACTTGTATGTTATGCGCATCACATAATAATTCTAGGTTAATAACTGGAATAAGAACACATGTGTTTTCAAAAACAACATATCGTGTTTAGTAGAGGCAGATCCTTTGATCGGGTGAGCGGGGGTGCTCATTGCATGACCTTCCCCTCTTGTACCCAAGTTCCCGAGCCGAGGCAACTTTGGTGATAACGGACACGTGGCCTTAGGCACGAGTCAGGGTTTCCTAAATTTTCCAAAAATAAAATATTTAGGTGGTGACTCTGTATCTGGCAAAACAGTCCATGTTTGGCACTTCTTTATAAAAATCAGTTTTCCAAAACGATTTGCCGGATTTGGACTCTTTGGTGATTTATCGGTCTTGCATTGCACTTTGCAAGATTAGATTTAGAACCGTGACATTGAGTCCGAACTGTAGTAGCTAAAGAACAAAACAGATTTCGCGTCATTCGCGCCCGGAGCCGGGACGTTCGGGCACGTCTACAACTAGTTATTCATTTGATTTGTAATAATTAGTCTAATTAGTTTAATTAGATTAATTAGCTTAGCTTAGACTAGGTTAGCTTATTTATTTGGACCCTTCTTCGCGAGGTCATAATGTTGTAATAAGTGTGCGTGCGTGTGTGTATGTCTTCCAACCTCACGTCTTTCTCCCTTTTATTTATCCACTTTTGATGTTTAGATTAGGGACATTTTCAATTAGCATACATTATGCTTGCATGTTTGCATCCATTCATTTGTCTTGCGTGCATCGAGGCTTGGCGCATCATTCAAACTGCATTGTAATTTCAATAATTCTTTGAATACATGTTTCATCGCATGTTATCAAATCGAATCATATGCCATATTAGTAGCCGAGCCTATTAATTGCATTATTGCATGTGTTGCATTAGATATCTCGCATAGTTAGGATCATGCATCTTTCTAACTAGCTTTTGTTTTGGCTTGGAGTACTCGGTAAGCTTTTTCGCTTTAGCATACTTGCATGAGTGTGCATGATGCCATGATAGCATGCTTTCCATGAGGCTATGTGCTTAAATGATTAACTGTATGAATGCTTGTGGATAAAGGCTTTGTTGTTTGAATTGGAACAATTCAACACTTTGTTGTGGAAAAGCATGTTTTAAGCCCACTTGAGGTGGTAAATCCGCATATTTTAAGTCCACTTGAGGGTGGCAAATTCAAACCATTTTTGCAAAACAAACATGACTTGAAATGTTCTAATTCTTGCGATTTAGTCTATACTTGCATGAGTGCGTCACATAGTAAAGCTAGTTTAATAATTGTAACAAGAACACATAATGTTTATAAAAACTCATATTATGATTAGTAGAGGCCGATCTTTTGATTGGGCGAGCAGGGGTGCTCAATTCATGACCTTCCCCCTCGTACTTAAGTTCTCGAGCCGATGCAACTTTGGTGATGACAGACACGTGGCCTTCAGCACGAGTCAGGGTTTCCTAAATTTTTCCAAAACAAAATATTTAGGTGGCGACTTTGTATCTGGCAAAGCAGTCTAATTTTGGCATTATTTGATTTAAAATCAATTTTCTAAAAGGTTTGCCGAATTTGGACTCTTTGGTGATTATCAGTTTCACATTGCAGTTATGAGATTAGATTCAGAACCACAAGAGTCCGAACTGTGAGGCCTTCTTTTCAAACCCTTTTCGAAAGGCAGGGGCGGAAAAATGCAAATCCACAGTAGAACACAGGTTTTGTTCGCTGTACAAATTGTTTGGAGTGCTACTACAATTTGTGAAGATCATTGTATCCTGGGAGATAGACGCCATTTATCCATAAGCACGGTAGTGGGGTGAATCTGTCTTAAGGACAGAGTGTCACACACTCGACTTGATCTTTTAAATATTTATTCGGTTCGGTAAATAAATTCTGTAAGTAATTTATTTTTTATTTGTTTGATTTGTTTCAAGTTATTTATTTTACACAGAAGATTGTTCCAATAATCTTAAGACAGATTTAAATTATTATGTTTAAACAGAATTTTTCGTTTATTTCCTTTCTTCCTTTCTTCTTCTTACAGAAATTATTTTATGTGGTTTTACAAAGTAATATTTTGGTTGGAAAATACAAATAGTCGTAATATACTGTTTGACAAATAGTAGTAATATACTGTTTATTTTCTTTGACAACTATTAGTAATATACTAGTAGTCATTAACAATTCAGAATATTTATTTGTGAAGTTGGTTAAAAATTAATTTTGGTTTTCAAAAATAATTTCTGAGTTTTCATTAATTAAAATTCTGTTTCAGTATTTTAATTTTTGATGTGTTATAGAAATTTAATTTTCGATGTGGAATTAATTTGTTTAAATAAAATTTTATTTTATTTTCAAATTAATTGGAAATAAAAGTTATAATTCTTGTTTCTTTTATTTTTACAGAATTAAAATTCTGTGTTTGTGATTTGAATTTTCTATGTAGTATAAAATTCTTATTATAATTTTGTTTTATAATTTAGAATTCATGGCTACTGAAACTAATGCTCAAACAAGTACTGATATGGTGGCTACAACTGCGCCAACCCCTCCTCCTGTTGTGACTGTAACACTCAATCACGGTGAAAAGCCAAAGCAGTTCTTAGGAACTGATTTTAAAAGATGGCAGCATAAAATGTTGTTATATCTTTCTACTTTCAACCTAGCGCGTTTTCTCCATGAGGATGCTTCTACTCTAAAAGAGGATGAAACCGACCGACAAGTGGTTGCTATAGTCGATGCCTAGAAACATGCTCATTACCTTTGCTGGAACTACATCTTGAACAGACTTGACAACACATTATACAACGTCTATAGTCCTATCAAAACGGCAAAGGAACTTTGGGAGTCTTTGGAGAAAAAGTACAAAATAGAAGATATTGGCTCAAAGAAATTTGTGGTTGGCAAATGCCTAGACTTTGTGATGGTTGGTTCTAATACTGTGATTAGCCAAAGTTCAAAATCTCCAACTTATTCTGCGTGACATTCATGTAGAAGGCATCTCTCTCAGTGAATCCTTCCAAGTTACTGCCTTAATTGAAAAATTACCTCAAGGCTGGAAGGAATTCAAGAACTACCTCAAACACAAGCGCGGAGAAATGACTTTGGAGGAATTAATTGTGTGTTTGAGGATTGAGGAGGACAACCGCAATTCAGAGAAGCGGGCTGGTAAGCATCCAATGGAGTCAAGGGCAAATGTGGTGGAACATGCTCCAAAAGCCAAAAACAGATGTTTTATGGAGAAAGTTCCTCACAAGGCTCTAAAAGAGGAGAAACTCAAAAGTACAAGTTTAATGGCAAATGTTACATCTGTGACAAAGAGGGACATCAGGCCAAAGATTGCCGCAGCAAGCGCAAAAGTAAAGGAAAACAAAGCAAGAAGCTTGCTCAAGCCCATATGACCGAAATGGACAAAATTTCCAATGGTGTTGAGGACATAAATCTTTCTGTAGTTGTTTCCGAGGAAAACCTTGTTGGAAATCCTAAAGAATAGTGGGTGGACACTGATGTTACTTGCCATATCTATGCCGACAAAAAGATGTTCACATCTTATTCTCTAATGGACAACGGTGGACAACTTTTCATTGGCAACTCCTCGACTTCTAAAGTTGAAGGACAAGGAAAGATTATTCTGAAAATGATATCTAGAAAGGAACTCACTCTCAACAATGTGCTGCATGTACCGGACATTCGCAAGAACCTTGTTTTTTGGATCTTTGTTAAGTAAAAATGGGTTTAGGCTAGTTTTTGAAAGTGACAAGTTTGTACTTACCAAAAACGAGATGTACATAGGAAAAGGTTACATGTCTGATGGCCTTTTCAAAATAAATGTAATGACTGTTGTACCCTCTGTTATTAATAAAAATATATTTTTTTCTTACTTGTTTGAGTCTTCAAATTTGTGGTATGGTAGACTAGGACATGTTAATTATGGATCTTTGCGTAGATTAATTAATATGAAATGTTTATCTAAATTTGAAATTGATTTAAATCATAAATGTGAAATTTGTGTTAAGGCAAAATTATCCAAAACTCCTTTCTATACAATTGAAAGAAGTACAGAACCACTTGAATTAATTCATAGTGACATTTGTGATTTTAAATCAATTCAAACTAGTGGTGGGAAAAAATATTTTATCACTTTTATAGATGATTAAACTAGATATAGTTATGTTTATTTAATTCGAACTAAGGATGAAACTTTGAAAACTTTCATTCAATACAAGAATGAAGTCGAAAATTAACTTGGTAAGAATGTAGAAGTGATAGAGGTAGTGAATATGAATCACCTTTTGATGAGTTTTGTAAAGAATATGGAATAATTCATCAAACCACTGCTCCTTACTCACCTCGAAAAAATGGAATTACTGAAAGAAAAAATAGGACTTTAAAAGAAATGATGAATGCCATGTTAATAAGTTCTGAATTACCTTAGAACTTGTGGGGGGGAAGCAATATTTTTTGCTAATTATATTCTAAATAAAGTACCTCAGAAGAAAGTGAATCAAACACCTTATGAAATGTGGCATGGGAGAGTACCATCCTACAAATACTTAAAAGTGTGGGGGTGTTTGGCTAAAGTGGCTATTCCTAGTCTTAAAAAGACTAAGATAGGTCTTAAAACTGTTGATTGCATTTTCTTGGTTATGCCAAGAATAGTAGTGCATATCGGTTTTTGATTCATAAATCAGAACATTCTGAAATGCATGTAAATACAATTATTGAATCTCGGAATGCATCATTCTCAGAACATGTATTTCCAAATAAGACTGGACAAGTGACTAGTAATAATAAAAGATCTTATGATGCTACTACTAGTCATGATCAATAACAAGATCAAAAACAAGAGTAAGAGATATATCAAAATGAAGAAGAGGAACCTAGGCGTAGTACACGTGCTAGAGCCTCAAAATCTTTTGGTCCAGATTTTCTAACATTTTTGTTAGAAAATGAGCCTTTAACTTTTAAAGAGGCTACGTCCAGTCCTAAAACTCCTTTATGGAAAGAGGCTGTAAACAGCGAAGTTGAATCTATCTTGCAAAATCACGCTTGGGAATTGGTGGATTTGCCACCAGGTTGTAAATCTTTTGGGTACAAGTGGATTTTCAAAAGAAAAATGAAAGTGGATAGATCAATTGACAAATACAAGGCAAGACTTGTGGTTAAAGGATATAGGCAAAAAAAAGGTCTTCATTACTTTGATACATACTCACCAATTACCAGAATAACATCCATTAGAATGCTAATTGCTATTGCACCATTGTATAATCTAGAAATCCATCAAATGGATGTGAAAACCGTTTTCTTAAATGGTGAGTTAGATGAAGAAATTTACATGGAACAACCAAAAGGATTTTCTGTTTTAGAAAAAGAAATGAAAGTGTGTAAATTGATTAAATCATTATATGGTTTAAAAAAAGCGCCAAAGCAACGACATGAGAAATTTGACAAAGTAATGATGTCAAATTTATTCAAAATTAATGAATGTGACAAATGTGTTTATATTAAAACGCAAGCAAGGGTTATGTTATAGTATGTCTTTATGTGGATTATATGCTCATCATAGGTAGTAATAATGACATAATTAAAACTACCAAGAAAATGTTGAATAAACATTTTGACATGAAGAACATGGGGATTGCTGACATAATACTTGGTATGAAAATTACTAAAACATCAAAAAGTTATACTTTGTCACAATCACATTATATTGAGAAAATACTTGACAAATTTAGCAAAGATGATGATCATTTTGCTAGAACACCCGTGGATGTTAATTTGTTTCTTTCTAAGAATGTATAGGAAAGTATTTCTCAATTAGAGTATGTCCAAATTATTGGAAGCTTAATGTACTTAATAAATTGCACTCGCCCGGATATAGCTTATGCAGTAAGTAAATTAAGTAGATATACAAGTAATCCAAGAGTAGAACACTGGAAAGCAATTATAAGGATTCTAAGATATCTCTGATTTACTCGTAACATTGGGCTTAATTATACTAGATATCCAGTAATACTTGAAGGATACTGTGATGCAAACTAGATATCGGATACTAGAGACTCAAAATCCACCAGTGGGTATGTCTTTACTCTTGGTGGTGAGGCTGTATCTTGGAAATCTTCCAAACAGACTTGCATTGCTAGGTCTACTATGGAATCATAATTCATAGCTTTAGATAAAGCTGGGGAAGAGGCATAAACTTCCTTGAAGATATTCCAATGTGGCCAAAACGGATGCCTGCTATTTGCATACATTGTGATTGTCAATCAGCAATAGGTAGAGCACAGAGTCATATGTATAATGGTAAGTCGCATCACATTCATCGTCGACATAACACCGTAAGATAGCTACTCTCTAATGAAATTATTTCCATTGAATATATGAAGTCTAAAGACAACATAGCGGATCCACTAACCAAAGGGTTAGCAAGAGAGTTAGTTGAGAACTTATTGAGGGGAATAGGACTTAAGCCTATTAAATAAGAGTTACCACAACGGCAATCCAACCTAGTTGATTGGAGATCCCAAGATCTAGGTTCAAAGGGACAACCGAGTTGTGTATGACTCATAAGGATCACTGGAGAGTCAAACTCCTACCCATTTCTATGATGAAATAGTGATGTCTGCAGCGTTTTAGGTTAAGTAATACTTTTAATGATTCTTATATCTAGGTATATCTAGTAGAGTATGGCAGGATACTCTTCATAAGAATCACTTATATAAGTGTGAACCGGGCCGATTCTATGAGATTTGTGAAGTGCTATAATTCTTTAGAGCACTCATGAAACATCAGGTTGTTCAGGGCTAAAATAAACACAACAGTGAGAACTAAACTGTGTCTGGTAATATATTGTGTGTGTCATGACCCAAACCCGCCCTTATGGATTAGAGTCATAACAGGCCAGTAATCACGAGATTAACTACGGCCTCAGTCAGAAATTGAGTCATATTTAATAATAGGGGGCCAAATTGCAGAAGCAAAATTTACAAAAATTGTGCAATGCGCTGTGCATACATGGGTTAACCAAAACGTTCTCATATTCATATAATAACTCACACCATATGAACATTCATATTAAGCATGTAATACCTATGTTCACGATCATTCAAAGCCAGTATTAACAAAACCAAGGTTATACACAGGGTTGGTCATACATGACCACAAAAGTTTAAAAGCAAAAGATCAGAGGACAAGTAAATCAAAAGTAAGGCCTCTGCGTGAGGCGACCTTGGTTTCTCATTGCTTACTGGGACTGGGGCTGGACATCCTATTGCTCACCTACATACATAAATATAAACAGTGAGCTATCGCACAGTGAATAATACCAAAATAGAGGAGTTCATGAACAAGATTCTTATAATCATAGTTCATTATTACGCTTAGTACTCGATGTTAAAGCAAAACGACCTCAGGTCCTTTACATCATATCCCAAGTATAAACGACCTTGGGTTCATGTTACATACATAACGACTTTGGGTCCATCATAGACAAAATGACCTCTGATCCAACTTACATATTAAATGACCTTGGGTCCATTACACACTGAAACGACCTTAGGTCCAATACTTACAGAACGACCTTAGATCCAATTCATATACACATTTACTGTGTGCACATATTCAAATCTATGATCATATCCATTTTTGTATCCAAAACAACCTTAGGTCCATACCTTTTCCTTGTCCCAAACGGCCTTCGGCCCATTTAGTCATCATATAGAACGGCCTGAGGCCCAATCCACATCCTTAGTGAATACACTAAATGGCCTTAGGCCCATTTCATACTCATTCATTGATAACTTTGTGTATCTTATTTCAAATTGGGTGATTAGAATGCTTGTTCATTTTATCACTTTAAAGGTTTGGAACCTTACCACATAGGCATCATTTAGAAAGTAATGCGTATACAAAAATATCTTTGCTAAGATATTACTCACAGTGTTCCGGCGCTTGATTCGTCCTTGTACTTGACCCTACATGATTCACAACACATTGGGTCATATTGCCATTCAATCCGTTCTTTAGTTTGCTTAATATTCTTAGGCTTCTTTCATGTCCTTTAATTCATTTAGAATGTCCAATGCATGCCTAAAAGTGCTTAGAGATGAAAGAGAATGGAAAACGAATCATAAAATATCTTTTCAAAATTTCTGAAATAAGGCTCTCCGCTCGAGTGCAACTTTGGTCGCTCGAGCGGACTACAAAACTCTGTAAAAGTACTAGTTACATGAATTTCACGCTTGAGCAAGATATCTGAAGCTCGAGCGGGGAGTCTTACAAGATAAGGTTCACTCGAGCATAGAGTTTGCCGCTCGAGCCACTATGCAAATCTCTGCAAAACTTCTGGGAGCTCGACTTTTATGCTCTAGTGACACTTTCCTCGGTTGAGCAGACAAGTCAAATTTTGGATTTTCCAGAACTATGTTAGAAG
Source organism: Camellia sinensis (assembly GCF_004153795.1). Taxonomy (NCBI): domain Eukaryota; kingdom Viridiplantae; phylum Streptophyta; class Magnoliopsida; order Ericales; family Theaceae; genus Camellia; species Camellia sinensis. The sequence continues at coordinate 182,593 of NW_021028010.1, forward strand.
TTCATGACTTGATTTCAAAGGCTCAAAACTCACATTTTTGGTATAAAAACATGGAAAATATTATACAACATGAGAACATAGGCAAATTGAGTCTAATTTGTCCAAAACCATGATCCAAATCCCAAATCATTTCACATCCTTCTTGACAACTTCATAACACAAGCTACCAAGCTTCATATCTTCAAGGATGATGCATGCATGTGAAATATAGACTCTAATTCCATGTCAAATGATACAAAAGATGATCAAAATCATAAAGTTTAACAAAATTATGCATGAATGGGAATTTTGGTGCTCAATTCTTTATGATTATGCACATTCATGGTGATTCTTTACATTCATGGATATATTAACTTCAATTTCATCAAACACTACTCAAATTTGTTCTTGATCATCAATTCTCTTCAAAATTCACATAATTACAAGTTTAAACTCATGAATTTGAGCTCAATTACGCACTTAGGAGTTTCAACTGCTATTATAGCCAATTTTTGAGCTAATCCTCATAGTCTCTTAAATTCTCTTGCAAATCTCTAAGGTTGAGCTCCCTCTCTCACTAATTTGGTTCACTCTCTCCCTCTAGAGTGTATCTTCGAATTCTTTGAGCACATAAAATGTGAATTAGGCCCTTAATTAGTGTATATATAGGTTTCATTAATCATATTGGCTAATTAAGGATTAGGTTTAATCAAATGAACATAATTGAATCAGATTAATCTAATTATTTTGTTTCGAATCAATTTTTAATTAAATTTCACTGTAGGCTCTAAAAATTATGCTAATCACAATAATACGACCAATTTTGGTTTCTGTCACCTCTACGACCTTCAATTTAATTTTTATAGCAGAAAATCAAACAGATTTTCTTACAGTGAACAGATAGAAAATCAAACACACATATAATCATATAATTAGCACTCAAAATCATATCAAGCTCATAATTGAAATCATAATTAAGATTAATTAGCATAACATGGAGTTGGGTTGTCACAGTGTGAGTTCTATTGTCATGGTTTACACAAATGGCTGAACAGTTGAAGACATCATATTCACTAGTTAGCTAGTAAATCTGATAGTGTCTCACAAGGAAAGGTTCACAGCCAAAAACTGCCTATCTTTTGCATTTTCCCTTCGTCAAATTCCATTCATGTGGGGGATTCTTGGAAAAATATGGTTTTATAGGCTTATTTTGGGCCAACTTTGACCCCAAATTTGGATAGGGCCCATACGTCTTTTGGGGTGGGTCCAAAGAGGTGACGTGTTCCTTGCCGCATGGCAAGTCACACGGTGTAAACGGTTCATCAAAACCATTTATGAGTGAATGAAAAGTTGACGTTGTTTTTTGGTTCATAGAATGGACAATTAAAGAAGTAAATGTGAGTTTTCTTGAAATGGTAATCCCACATTGGAAACTTAAAAGAACTTATGTGTATATATAAGTTTTAGGAGTCAACACTTGGGTTGGGTCCCAACGGCACCCCAAGTTTATAGAAAAGAGGAGTTATAGACAAAGTGAACCTTGGCTCAAACCACCACAAGCGCGTGCGCCCCGCCGTCGGTCTGTCCGATTGGTTGGCCGAGCCGAGCCATGCCGGGTGCGAGTGTAGGTTGTGGGTTAGGTCGGTCTAATATTAATTTATTGGACAAAATTTATTTGAATTTTTTTCAAAAATTCTTGCGGGAAAATTAATTTAAATTTTGTGCCAATTTTTTCTATCCAAGCAGAGCCATTGTTTCAGTCCATTTTCCAGCACATTTAACAGGTTCAAACTGTTCAACAGATTGAAAAACAATCCAGTAGTTTCGGACAGGTTTAAAACTGCCCAGTAGTTATGAACAGATATGAAACTGCAGCAGTTATCTGTTCAAACAGTAACTGCACTTGTTCATTCAAAATTAGATCTGTTCGGGTTTGAATTTCATGCCTATTCAGCCCTATATATACCAGGACATTTCCAACAGATTTCTCATTCTAAAAATTCATTTTTTCTTGCTTTCCTTAGTGCTCTCTTTACATTATTCTATTTATTAATTTTAGGAAAAAAATTCTGAGAGCATAGAACACTGGTTTTGTTCGCCGTACAAATTGTTTGGAGTGCTACTACAATTTGTAAAGATCATTGTATCTTGAAAGATAGACGCCATTTATCCGTAAGCACCGTAGCGAGGCGAATTTGTCTTAAGGACATAGTGTCACACACTCAACTTGATCATTTAAATATTTATTTGGTTCGATAAATAAATTCTGTAAGTAATTTATTTATTATTTGTTTGATTTGTTTCAAGTTATTTATTTTACATAAAAAATTGTTCCAATAATTAGGTGGCCCAATGTCATGTGGCCATAATGTTCTTTGCTCGGTCGTACTACTTAAAGACCGTGCAAACTGGTTTTTCCTTCGGTTTGGTTGTGATTTTGGATCAACATCACAGGTTTCTATTAGTTTTATTTTGTATCCGTTTGGTATTCGTTTCTAAACATAGAACTAGTAGGGGTATTTCGTGGCCTTGAGTTTGTTCCACAATTATTTTCATACTTTAGTAAATTACTACTTAATATTGGTGTTCTTAGTCGTCTTGGGTGGGTCAAGCAAATTGGAAAAATCCAGAAAATAAGAAGAGCGGATTGAAAAAAAGTTATACGTAGAAAGGGTGCGAAGAACTTATGGATTCAGGGCAGGAACTCTAATTCCAACCAAATGGAGGGTCCTCTAGTAGCTGTTGCAAATGCTTTGTGGCTTGGAGTTCGAGCACAGGGAAATGGGACGGTGAGGCTTGAGTTGCATAGAGGCCGGACGAGGATGAACAGTGTGTGACTGTTCGAGTACATGAATGGCATGTATGTAATGGAGGCTAGAGTGGGACGCTTCAAATTTTTGGGTATTCGTGCTTGACAGTTGTAACAGAGATACAGAGCCAATAAGGGCGTGCCATATGTCTCAGGCATGGGGTTGTGTCAGACGTATCTGGCAGGTGAATGAACGTGTGGTACGGTTGACAAGGACTTCGCCGAATCGAACAAGGAAACCGAGCAGCATTTCTCGGTCGGTTAATTTGAGAGGCCTTAGCTCGACGAGAAGAAAGTAATACCAATCATGCATTGCAGATGGAATTAAGGGCAATTGAGAGGGCAATTTCTGTGTAAATTGAGCCGAACTAGGTAAAATCTACTTTGGGTGTTGGGCTGCGCAGTGGACCGGGGTAAGGTCTTATGTAGCTTGACTTTGGGCTGTGATAGACACTAAACCGGTCAGAGATGTGTAGGTAGGGTTTGGACCGAGCTATCTCAAGGCAGTCTTGTTGCAAACCAAGATGTTGCCAGTGAAGAGAGTTGAGCTAAATGTAGCTCGGCAAGGTGCAATCCTACGATAAGGGTTATCATGGCCTTGCCCGGGAAAGCATAGAGCCAAGATAGCTCGCCTGACTGCCATCTCGATCGGAGTAAAGAGTTCAAACCATCTCACCTGATTAATAGTGGAAAGGGTGTTCTAAGAATAGGCATTATCCTTTAGCAGAGTGATTCATAGGAGGACTCAGTTAGTTCAAAAGTTAGAGTCCAACTATGATTGTGCCAGGGAAATCTATAACGGCTCACGACATAACCTATGCAAAGGTATTACAATTCTGACTCTCGAATACATAGAACTTTTGCGTCTATTGTTTATTGTGCTGACTTAGGCATCGGAGAGGTTTCCGGCACACACCTGCCAGCTAGCTCACGTTTGTGTTTTCAGGTAGCAAAGCAACGACGTTTGGAGAAGTGCAAACTTGGTCAACAGGATTATACGAGAAGATTATTTTGTGCTCATATAGGTGAGTTTATAACATTTTTCATCTATGAAACATAAGGGTCAATGCATAAAATTAAAAAAAAAATCAAACCAAATTTAACAAAACTACTTATTTTAATAATATGAAATAGCGTCCAACACAATATCGTTTTAACTGATAAATTGTGAAACAATTTCCCTTCCAAAATTTTGTAACACATGTCCGTTTGGGAAGAGCTAAAGTGGGCTTTTTGACTATTTTAGCCACAAAAGACAAAATAGGCTATTTTAGCCATAAAAAATAAAATATCACATCTAACCCATAATTATTACACTTTTCTTTCACAAAAAAAAGTCAAAAAAGTCAAAAAGTCAAAAAGACCTTCCCAAACCAAGCTTTTTAGCCCAGGCTAAAATAGCCAAAAAAATTAAAAAGTCAAAAAGTCAACCCATTTCCCAAACCAATCCGTTGTAATCTTAAGTCCATCCCCAATCTACTGTATGATGACGATGATCAAATGCAATAATTCACAAAATTAGGGTGCTTATTCAAAATTGATTCAACATGGATATTTATTCCGTTTCCATAATAGAGAGAAAAATAAAGAATTAATTATAAATAAAAAAAAGTCTAACGTTTCACGCATTTTTTACTTTAAATCTCAGTATTTCAATTTTAAGAAATTAAATGCTGAAATTCAATCCGTGTTTCAATTTGCCCATTTCGTCCATCTCCGTATGTGTTATATAACGGAGGAGATTTAAAGTGAAAAACAGTAGGGTTTATAGTGAAAACATGTGAAATCTTAGAATTTATTTTGTAATTAACCCTTTTTTTGTTTTTAGTGATCTTAATTTTAAAAAAATTGTTAATTACACAAAAAATTTTAAGATTTTACACATTTTTCACTTTAAACTCCAGTGTTTTTTACTTTAAACCCCTTCCGCTGCCTTACACAGATGAAAATGGAAGGAGGGGCAGATTGAAATACAGATGGAAACTCTAAGGTTTAATTTGTCAAAATCAAAATATTAAAATTTAAAATGAAGAATGCGTGAAATCTTGGGGTGTTTTTGTAATTAACTTTAAAAAAAAAATGCATACGTATTATTTATTTATTTATTTGTTTATTATTATTATTATATATATAGTGTGAGAATAAAAGTCTTGGTTGTTGAGCGCACTGGCAGAGCCACAAAAATAATTTACAACGATACTTGTTAATTAAAATTTTAATTTTTTTTCTTCATAGCCAATAGTAATAGATAATAATTTTTAAATTAATATGAAGTACAAAATCTTAAATATTAATATAAAAGTTTTAAAATTTTTGTTTTTATAATTGATCTTATGAAAAATCAGAATTGAAAATATATAATATTACTTATATAGGCAATACAAAAGAGTTTTGTATGTCTTATGATTGATTATATGATAATAGTATAAATAATAGTGATACCACATCATCATCGATATATAGTATTATTATTATATAATCTAACGAATAGAAGGTCAATACCACTTATCAAATATAATTAATAATTCAATAATTTCTCATTTTCGTAATAGGACTAACTATGTTTACATGTAAGTGACGATTTGATATCACCGTTGCACTAAATTTTTTTAATAATGTGGTTTGTTGTAATTTTTTCATTTTCAATCAAAATAACCATATTATTTTTGTAATTTGAAAAATGTCATTAAGAAATCATTCTAAATGTTATTTCTATATAATTTTTTATTGGTTAATTATTTTTCTTATATGCCAAAAAAAAAAAATGCAAAAACTGAGAGGGGGCATGTGCCCCCCTCCAGGTCCTTCATAGCTCCGTTACTGCCCACAAGCACCACAATGCTCCAATCTGATCTTAAACTAGAGACAATCTTAATCATATCTATATCATTGGGTTGTATCTATGTGTAGGGAGGTTTGAGGTTAGGAAGGTAATTAGAGAGATAAAACTATGTTAATGGTCCAAGAATGATGGAATGACTGGAGAATAAGTAGCAACAGTAACTCTAACTGTCTGGGAAGTTAGAGAGTGAGCAGCTGGGTGAGGATGAAACAAGTAGCTTAAGAAGAAGACAATGATAATGTACAAATGGGCAACATCTCCCCCCCCAAATCCCAAAATTCCTCTCCTTGGACCTTGGGAAATGGGTTCTATTCATAGGTTTTTTCTTGGTACCAAAAGGACACCAAGTGACCAAATAGAGAAAAGACAGGTGTCCTTAAGGATCACATAGAATATTCTGCCTTGAGCCACTAGGTTAAAGGTGCCACGTGTCCCTTTGCATGTACTGTGTACTATATGTTTGCCTCTGCAGTTACCTTTTTGAGCTTCAGTAAGTGTAGTTACGATGAGAGTGTTTGGCGTTGCAACTCATTTTTTGAGCCTTAGCAAGTATAGTTGTGACAGGAGTGTTTGTCGATGCACTTGCCTTCTCAGCTTGAACCTCAGCAAGTGCACTTACAGTGGTAAACCTTGCTGCTTAACTTGCCTTCTCAATTTTATTTAGCCAATACATGCATTCTCAAGACTCCATTAGCTTACTATCAGCTATATTCGTGTTCACCTCAGCAAAGCCTCCACCTTTAGCTACCTAACCATAAACTCCCTAGCTTCCCAAGGCGAAGGCCACAACCAAGCTTGATATCAGCTATCTTACGCCTTAATACCAAGCCCAATGGGGCTTCCTTGGTCTTGCTTGTGCAACCATGGCAAGTCCATAACCTGGGTAAATGGAAAATAGAGTCCCTTGCATTCGGGCTTCCCTGCTCCCACCTTCATGGGGTTATTGCGGTATATTTGCATCTCTAGGCCTGCTATCAACTCCAACTAGTAAGCCTTAGGGCCTGCTATTAGCGCCAAGATAATAAACTTTGGGGCCTACTATCAGCCCTAGGCTAGTAATGCCTTGGGGCTTGTTATCCTATAATGCATGCAATGGTTGGGGCACCGGGTCTTTAAGCTCAAGGGGTGCGTCACACAATAAGATGAAGCTTACTTGCTCCGTGAGTACGACCTTTTCAAACACGTGTCCTAGATTTACACTTTTGCATACAAAGGTCCTTTAAAAATTTAGCATAGAAAGGTACTTGTTTAATCGCCTCCAACAGGGAGAGAGGCCAAGTTTGGGAAGACTAAATAAGTGCACTTTTTGTCTTTTTGGACTAAAAAATTGAGGTTGAAAATATGGATGTTTGGGTTAACTTTTTGACTTTTTATTGGAAAATGTGTAATAAAAAATTGTAAAAATTGATTTGAAGGGAAAAATTTGAATTGGGAGTTGTGCAGCCGTAATTGTTGACTTTTGGTGAATAGTGTTAACTTTTTAACTTTTTGAGTAACTTTTTGACTTTTTGGCTTTTTTGAAACATCTCAAACTTGGCCTTAGCTTCCTTTCTTTTTGTAATATTTGTTAACAAACTAAAAGTAGTATTTATTTGGGATGAAATATTAATAAATCTCAAAATATAATTTTGTGAACGGTTTAGTTTCCTATTTTTTTCTTATGAACTCAAAGTCTTATTAAAGTGAAAATTATACAAAATGATAGTCACTTACATATTTGGATTTGATTTTTTAGATATAAAAGTGAGTTTCTTCAAATGTGAAATTACACATTTGAGTAATCCACACTATAAAGGTTTTGGATTTTTCCACATCCTGGAACAAATCCCACATTACAAATAAAAACGTAATACTCCAATATAATACTCTAATAACGTAACACTTTAATATAATATATTAAAAAATTTCTTAGTATACTTTTATCAAATGTAACAGTGTAACAATTCGAATTTTTTCTAAACGTAATACTCTGATGTAACACACTCCAATGTAACACGCAAAACAACTTTTTAGTGTACTCTTTCTAAATGTAACACTCCAATCAATGTAATCTCAAACGTAACACTCTAATTTAACATACATAAAAATACTAAAAAACAACTATAATCAATGTAATTTCAAACGTAACACTCTGATGTAACATACATAAAAATCCTAAAAAACAACCTAGTGTATTTTTGCCAAACGTAACGCTTTCCATTTGAAATTATACATCTACCCAAAGCTTGCTAAGGAATCTTTGCCTTCATTTAGGAATGGTTTGAAGAATCTTACACCTTTTTACAATGATTTGAAGAATTCCACACCCTTTTAGATTGATTTGAAGAATCTAACATCTTTTTCTTTTTTTGAAGTGTTACATTGGAATATTATGTTTAGAAAAAGTATACTAAAGATTTTTTTTTTTTTTGTTACATTAGAGTGTTACACTAAAGAGTTTTTTTTGAGTGATTAAGAATGTTACGTTTGGAAAAAGTATAATAAGGAGTTTTTTTTTTTTTTTTTGAAATGCTACATTAAAGTGTTACATTGGAGTATTACAAATTGAAATTACACATTTTCTTGAAACTTACTAAGGAGTTTTTGTACTCCTTTTGAAATATGTTTAACGAATTTCATATCTCAAATCATTCCAAATAAAAAAAATTCTTATATAAAAACTCATTCCAAATTTAATTATCATAGGTTGTGTATCTTACATTTCTAACACAAAAGAAGAAAAAAAAACATAATAGAAATAAAGGTATAACTGTAAATCTAATTTTTAAATAATATATTAAATTTACCTTTTTAAAATCAATGGGATTAATTGGTCTATAAAAAAAATTTTGAAACTAATCGGATCATCATTTTCAAGATGAGATTTATAAGTAAATTTCTCATTTATTTATAATAAAATTTATTATATTTCAAATAAAATCCACGGACTTAACACCATTTCGAATCCGTGTAGTAAAGTCTATATAAAGGCCCTTGTAGTAAGGTCTATAGAGTGTGTGTTGTGTTAACATTCGAGTAGTCTCCTTCAAACACTCTCTGTAAGTATTTTCCTCTAAAATATTTTGTGTATAAATTATGTATTAAACTTTACCTTATTCCTATGAGTGATCTTTATTTTGTTATCATATTTTGTGTCATTATATATACTTGTTTGTTTAGTGCTTACACATCATTTCTTTCATAAAAAGCATCTGTAAGTTCGTTAGTAATATATAAATATAAAAAATGTACACAAAATAACATGATAAATTTATATATATCCATTTTTAATCAAACGATTCATTAAAATAGTTTATAAATTTAAAAATATTATTATCACATCGTTCTGATGAGATTAATTATTTTTTTAATCATTAATATAAAATTTATATTAAATTTTATTGTAAGATTTCAAATTCCCATTAATTTTTCTTAATGTGTGTTAGAACATCCCTAACGATTCGACAATTAAATGATTAACTATTGTTATCTTTAACAATGAGTATTATCAAAATATTATATTTTAGTAATGTTCCTCTGATAGTGCAAATATTACTATTTATTTTATTTTTCTAACAAAATATTAACAACAATGATTCATCCCACTAAAAACATCACCACTAATAGCACTAATGCATTAAAAAAGTAAAAAAAAAAAAAATACAACTCTAAGACCAAAACATCACATTATAATGACGGGACCCACTGCCACATAATTAGTGGGAGCACTAATTAATGCTCCCAAATATTTTTCAAATATCAAATAGAAATGCCATATGTATATATAGAAGCAAAGAGAGTTGTCAAATAATAGCTATAACTAAACATTGAGTCAAACTTAGCACAAAAAATTAACAATATTAAGAATGTATGCGCTATAGCAAAGTTTATTTCTATAAATTTATTACCTGTGGTGCTACATATATCAATAATTTACTTGGACAATTTACTCATAATTTTATTTAGAATTGTAATATGAGAATAAGATTCATTCTGTATATAATTACAATACATTAATTTAAATCTACACCCAACACAACAATTTAAATTTCCATAACACCTATTATTCATTCACTACCAGTTGTAGTTCTCCCTACATGCAATAAACTGTACAATTCATTTTACTCTATTATGATTTAAGGAGGGAGCATTTTACCTCCTTAAGGTTCAAGAATGGAGCTTTTCCCATATTAAGCCTCTTTTGCATCTTATTTTTTAAATTAGGTCTAATTTGGATGGATTTCTCAAACTAAGCTAAAGCGCTATTACAAATCGCGCTTGCACTGTTTGGGGCCCAAATTTTGATGATTAGTAAAAGCGCTATTGTAAAACGTGCTTTTAATTAAGAAATCGCTGTTTCAAATCGCGCTTTTAACATAAAATTTTTTTGTGAAGAAAACGCTATTTGAAATCGCGCTATTACTGTGTATATAAATTTTTTTTTTTTAGAAAATGTTATTGCAAATAGCGTTTCTACTGTTGAAACACAAACCAAAACTAACCCACACTCTGACACATACACACACCCACAACACTGAAACATTGAAATAATATAATTTTTATATATAATAATAATTTATAATAATCAATTATATAATTTTTATAATTTTCGTAAATATAAATTATTTTTAGGTTATGGATGGTTTGATTTATAATACGTATGTAAAGGTAAAAATTTTTATAATCAAAAATAATTTTTACAATTTTTATAATCAAAAATAATTTATAAATTACCAAAAATAATTTATAATACGTATGTATTATAAAAAATTTTATAATAATTTATAATACATATGTATTTACTTTAAATAAATTATATATAATACGTATGTATTATATATATAATTTTTATATATTTACTTTAAATAAATTATTTTTGATACGTATGTATTATATATATCATTTTTATATAATTATATATTGAGCCTGTGTTTGGCAAGTGGGTTTGCAGGCCTTTTTAGCTATTTTAGCCACAAAAAACAAAATAGGCTATTTTAGACATAACAAACAAAACATCACATCCAACCCATAATCATTACATTCTTCTCTCACAAAAAAACTCAAAAAAAGCCAAAAAGTCCTTCCCAAACCAAGCTTTTAAGCCCAGGCTAAAATAGCCAAAAAAGCCAAAAAGCTAACCCACTTCCCAAACGGAGGCTATTTTTGATTATAAAAATTTTTACCCTTACATACGTATTATAAATCAAACCATCTATAACCTAAAAATGATTTATATTTACGAAAATTATAAAAATTATATAATTGATTATTATAAATTTTTATTATATATAAAAATTATATTATTTCAATGCTTCAGTGTTGTGGGTGTGTGTGTGTCAGAGTGTGGGTTGGTTTTGGTTTATGTTTCAACAGTAGAAACGCTATATTCAATAACGTTTTCTAAAAAAAAAAAATTTATATGCACAGTAAAAGCGCGATTTCAAATAGCGTTTTCTTCAGAAAAAAATTTTATGTTAAAAGCGCGATTTGAAACAGCGATTTCTTAATTAAAAGCGTGTTTTACAATAGCGCTTTCACTATTCATCAAATTTTGGGCTTCAAACAGTGAAAGCGCGATTCGTAATAGCGCTTTAACCTAATTTGAAAAATCCGTCCAAACTAGACCTAGTTTGAAAAATAAGATGCAAAAGAGGCTTAGGCCTCGTTTGGGAACAGGCTAATTTAGTAACTTTTTGGCTATTTGGCTAAAAAAAGTAGGTAAAAAAAACTTATATGTTTGGAATGACTTTTTGGCTAATTACGAAAAGATGTGCAAAAAGTAGAGAGAAAAGAGAATCTTTGACTTTTTTGTATGAGTTGTTGGCTTTTTTGTTAAAAAGGTAAGTCCCCAAACGGGGCCTTAATATGGGAAAAGCCCCTTCAAGAATAGGTAGACAATCCCTCGTGATTTTAAACTAAAATGCATTATGTTTACAAAGCATATACAATGTGTATATAAATTATATATATATAAGATTGGTTTGATACCTGAAATCCCTCACTGTGTCACGGTCACCACCGGCTCAATTAAAAACTCATGTTTTGATATTTTTGGATGAAGGTAACACCTAAATTAATGAAACTTTTTGGTAATTTTATGTTCTTGCTATGTAAAAATGTAGATATATGCTTACAATTTGTAGAGTTCTTCAAAGAGATTGAACAATTAATATTATAGATAGTGTACATGGAGAATGATCAGCGAGTCCGCACGGATGGAAATATTCGCAATAAGACTAAGGGCAGTATAGCATATTCTGTCAAGCATGATTTTTCTGGGAAATTAGCTAAAGAGAGCACATATCCACCCAAGATAGAAGATGACCAGCCGGGTGTATTTAACCATGAGGAAACTTCTGGAGAGAAAACTGGATCGTGTGGAGCTGTTGTGTATCGGGGCAAAAACAAGAATGGGAAAGACTGTGATTGGATGTTTTCTTGGTCCAACCCCAACCCAATCCATAAGGAAAATAAGGTACATACCTTACCTATCCTGGTTTGGTTTCAGAATTTTAATTCACTTTTTGAAAATTTTAAGTTTTACATTTTCTATGTTTTTTTTAAAAATTTTTACTATTTTTTTTTAATATTTGAAATAAATTTTTTAGTTTTTAAATATACCTAATATAAATACACTTAAAAGTATAATATTTGTTAAAAGAAATCTTTAAAAAATTTACTAAATATCAAAAATATAAAAATTCAATTCATTTTCGTATTCTTGTATATTTATTGATTTTTTTAAATATTTTTTTACAAATATTATACTTTTTAGGTACATTTAGATTAGATGCATCTAAAAAGTAAAAAATTTACTTAAAACATTAAAAAAAAATACGACAATCAAAAAAACTTAATTTTTAAAAAATTTGAGTTCGAAAATTAGAATCAAACAAGGTGATAACGTGAGAATAATCATATTTTCTAATCATTATTTGTTTTATTTTATTACGTGTCAAATATTGTATTGATTTCATGTACTCATGTTTGTTATCAATGTGACATATAAGACGGTAAACAAAATATGGTAAAAAAAATGTGGTCATTATAAATTTCAAAATGTGGATGCACATAACCATTTTACATATGTTTGAATATAACTTTTGAAAAAACAAATCTTTAATATACTTGTAGGTCTTTACTGCGATTGCTGAAGGTGGTTACTATCCGGCAGACACCCAGGACCCTATTTGGCATGATGTCCATAAAGAGTTGATGAAGTCTGGCACCACCAGCACATCTGAATGGAATGGTTGCATCTCATCTATGACATCTACTCCTGATGATGTGAACAACTGCGTAGATGTGAAAGGAACGGCGTCACTAGCCTAAGAAGTTGCGATCTGCGACCCAGTCATACACGATGATATCTTTTGGAGTAGTGTGTGGAGTATTAATGTCTTTCATGTGGCAGTGTGTAATAAATAATTTTCCCTACGGGAAGCTTCCCCTTGTAAATTAGTAAGCATGTTATAATTATAAATAATGTTATCATCATGTGCTGAAATGACTGGTAACTAAATGTAATATTTGTATCATATGAGTTGAATAAAGAGGAGAAGGTTTTCCCTTCTCAGTTGTGTGCCAATCATGCAAATTTTCGAAAGATGTTTGCAAGTTATTTATAATGGTTATATTTAAGAATAAATCAAACTAGTGAGTGCTTGTTAAATAAGAATGTGATTTCCTTATTATTGGTAGGGTAATGTGTCACTGATTAACTACTATACAATTTCTTCATATTTTATTTTTTTTCCATATATACATTCAATCTTTAAAAGGTATTTTTCGTCATAAATATGATATGTGCACTTTACATGCATATTTTTCTTTTGGTTTGTTAACAAAATAGAAACATAAGGATGAGATTGAAAATTTTCAAAAAATAAAGAGAGTACATTGTCTCAATTTTTAGTTTGAGAGGCGTAAAATAAAAAATGATGATAGTTGAAAGGGATAAAGTGTAATTTGCCAATAACAAAATGTTGAGGAAAAAAAAAATACTAACATTGCATTTTTCATAACCGCCACGCATCTCATAACCGTAACACTACACATTTTATAACCAAAATCACTGACTCATAATTGGATGTATGGTGCATTTGAATGTAACCATAGCAAGACCCTATAGCATTCAAGTTGGTACCTCCTGCACTTCGTCTATCTGATTGGGAATTGGCTCAACTTTGTGAGAATGGATACGAGAGTCCATGTTTGGCTGTTAGCTTTTTGATTAAAATAGTCTTAAAGTCAAAACACTTCAATCACATTTCTCTATTTGTTTTACATGATTTTTTTATAAATATTAGAAAATTAATTAAAATAATTACTTTCCAAATGAACTCCAGTTGTAAATGAATGAACTTTTGTCTTGGAAATTAAATGCCATTATATGATATAACTCAATTGTTAGCAAGGTTTTGAAAATCGGACCAGACCGGCCGGTTGAACCGGTTGAACGGTCGACCAGTCAGGGTTCCGGTCCAGATATACCCTTTAAACCGGTCAAAACTAAAAACCGGCATATTTAGAGAGAATCGGGAAAATCGGCGGTTGAACCGGCGAACCGGTCGACCTGGAGCCGGTTCGCCGGGTTGATCGACTTGGAATTTTTATTTTTGATTTTTATTTTTATTTTTTTTTTCTTTTCTCTTTTTTTCTTATTATATATATATATATATATAATATAAGAATATAAGAAAATTTAAATTTGAAACTCTCTTTCAAGGGTCTCCTCTTGTGAGAAATCCCATTAAGAGCTTGATGAAATTATTGTGAAAGTTTTCACCTATTTATAAGAAAAAAATTCTTTCAAAAAAATTCAAGAAATCTATATGGGATTCAATCAAATATATTGGAGGGAATATTGAAATTTTGATATCTCTCCAAAATTTTTGCTCTCCTTTCAATTAATTATTTGAATTAAAATCATATAGAGGGAATATTAAATATTTGATTTCCTCTTCCAAAATTAAAATTAATAATATTTTAAAATATATTATTATATTTCTCAATAAAAAAATATTAGGACAAATATTTAAGATAATTTAATATTTTTAATTTATAATTTTATTACTTATATTTTTATTTAAATATAATTTTAATATATTTATTACGTTATGGTTCGATTCCGGTTCAACCCGACGATTGATCCGGTAACCCGTCCACTCGATCCCTTTTCCGGTTCGCTCACCGGTCCGGTTTTTAAAACATTGATTGTTGGAGAATTGAGGTAAATGTTGAAGGTGCAATTTTAGAAATGAGTAAAGGATAAAAAGAGGACTTTTATTAAGTAATTACACTTAGGTTAATTAGTTTTCTCTTATTTAATTACTTAAATTTCGAGACATGACATTTTGGACAATTTTTTTCTAGTAGTAAAAAATAAGAAAATAAACATTTCTGCTAACTTTATAGCACACACCTAATTATTATTATTTGCGTTGATTTGTTATTTCGGCTTTTAGCTGTGGAGTGAAGAGGGGACGTTACCAAACCACATTTAAATATAAGAATTCCCCTCATTTCTATAAAAGGACTTTATTATAAACGAACAGTTAAACTTACAAAGTAGTCATCACCAATGTATGCAAACATTTAAGCCATGCTCAAAAAGAATATCTCTACCCAACTACAATCTCTCTCATCTGCTTTATCTACACTTGATTAATCATTCACTGAAACCTAATTGAACACAAAAATCCTCTCCCTCTGAGCACAAAAACCAATCAAAGAATGTGTTACCATGAAGACATTATATACTTTACATGGTTGTATATTTACATGCAAAGCTGTGGTTCTGCTTCTGTGGCTTGCCAAAATATGCAACACTGATTAAATGAGGTGAAGCAGGGAGAGAGGCATTTCTACTCTATCAAATTTCAATGGTTGCACGGGTTTTAATAGGTTTAAGCTTGATCCCTAAGCTCTCAGGGGAGAGCAGCTCTGGTGCTATGCATGAATACGTCACACTAGGAGGTTTGGCGGGGTTTGACCCATTACTTGATGCTGCAGATAAAGGTAGTTGTTGCCTGTATAAGCCAAACCCCATTAAAAAGAATTCAATGGGAATCAACATTGCGTATGGGTGTTCTTCTGTCACTAGCGAGCCACATGACTGAACCTGTCATAGACAAAAAAATAAAATATAAATAAATAAAATCATCCCACAATGTATTATCATTATTCATAATAAGAAACTAACCAGTTGAAAGATACAAACTTATTCCTAATGATCCGAGGCAAAATAGGTAACTAGTAATGTTGTACTGAAGTTGCTAACCGTTTCTTGAATTACATTCACTTGGAGTTTCAACTTTGTAGGTAGGTTTTGGACATTAGTCCAAACATATCTTATGGGGAATGTTTCTTGTCCAAGAATTTCAACATTTGGTCTTAGAATCCTGTACCATTTAGATAATTGAGAATATATATTTTATGTGGTATTTGGGTACTTAACGAGGGAAAAAAAAACCATGAGCTTGTTACGTAAGTTTAGTTGCTACTGTGATGAGCATGAGCAAGGTGAAATTCACACAAAAAAAATGTATCACACTAATTGAGAGAAAATCAAAAGTGAGGAGAAAGCCCAACCTCAACAAGAGCGCATATCTTTTTTTCCATCATAGCATTCATATACACTGATTCAGTATGGAATGGACTGCAATCGCCAACAAAAATGAGTGTTTTGCATGGTAGCTTCTTTAAGCCCTCTGTAAGGTCATGCCTCCTGCACTGCATATAAACTTTGTAATCAACTCATAGGGGTTTATTAGTTAAAAAAAAACAAAAAACAAAAAAAAAGGGTAAATAGTGTGTGCAAAAGAAAGGAAAATAGCAATTACTAGCCAATAGAAAACTCAAAAAACTTTCACTTTCAGCTCTCTCTGCTAAATTCATATAATATAGTATAAATATTACAGGCAAAAGCTTATCTGATTATTGGTGTATAGTTGTTAGACTTGATCAAACCACTAAGAAAAAGATTATATCAGAATATTTGTGTAAAATTTTTAGACTTGATCAATCACTCACCATGGATGGGTTCCTCAACAAATTGATCAGACTATATACATATCATGTCAAACAAACATGGTACTAAATATTATATAAGAAAAATGAGTAGTCCTACGAGACAGTCAATTCTTTCTAAGTAGGAGAACAAAATGTGTTCCAAAAGAAAGGAAAAATCTAGGGCAGAATTGTTTTATGCACAAACATTGCAAAGAACAATACGATAAACTGAACAAATGAAAAATATAGTATAGGTGCAAGAAGTTACTCATTCATTGCTTGAAGAAAGCGCATGACATTCAAACTTTGCCTTTCGTCTAGTAACTGTACACAGGAAAAAATGATGAAGGTCTTTTTCAGTTTGTAAGCACCTCAAAATCGACTAGGATGCAATAGAGAAGAATTAAAAGGTTGCCTGTTTTTAGATGTAAAATAAAAGATGGACCATGCAAATATATATAACATTTGAATGTGTTATGAATACCAAACCAAGCAGGTATCATCCTTCAACAAATTCAACTGGGTTAAAATAAACAAATACACAAGGGGGGAAAGGCTCCCGTCATTACAAGGTTTGGGGAAGAGTCGACAGGGTTTGGGGAAAAGTCTGATGTACGCAGCCTTACCCTGCGCATAGGGAGGTTGTTCCCATGTTTGAAACCCATGACACCCAAGTCACATTTGGAGCAACCTTATCGTTGCGCCAAGCAAATCCAACTAGTTCATGCACCAAATATAGATCAAGGTAACTAAAAAACCCACCTTTAGAGTGGCAAAATATTACAAATTGAATAGTCACATCAATCAAATGGACTCTCATCCCTCCCTCCCTCAAACAAATGGAAGAAGGAAAATGGTAAGAAGAAAATACCCCTTCTGTGCAACTGCTGAAAATATGATTTCACTTAGTCATTTTTACGACCTAGAAACTAAAGCCATTAGATACTCTTTCAGACAGAAAACAATAAGAAATCATATTACGTTATAGCTGATTTTAGCTTACCCTTCGACAAGCTTGTATTACATCTGATTCTGCACCATTCATGCTAGACCTAAGCTCCTGGTAGGAATTCTAGGATTATTATTAAGTTCACCAAATCAGAAAGTAAGCCACAAATTAAGGCTACATGAATTACCTTACTGAAGTAGCGATGGAGAAGGCATTCCTTTAATAAACCACACATTCCATAGAAATATAACAAGTTCAATAATACCTGCAAAAACAAAGTTATCTTATGCCAACTTCTCGGATGGCCATGAAAATATAAGGATTCTCCAAATCCAAAATGTCTGGGACTGGAAATCCATTCACCATGCACTTGGATTGTGACATTTGTAGCATTTGTTTGTAATTAATGCTTGCATTGACAGATGCACAAAATAGCCTAGTTAATGTTATGTATAATGGAAAATTGAACATTTTACAAGTGTTCATTGATGATAGGAATTTTAACCTTGTTATAAAGCCATTCAGTCCATGAAGGTGCTTTGCATACAGGGGAAACAAGGATCAACCCACGTACACGTTCTCTATATTTCATCTGCAAATATAGGCCAGAAGACAAAAAAAATGTAATGAAGAATAAAAACACAAAATATAATAATAAGGAAAAGAGCAGCCGACTTTTGCAAACTCACAGCAAAGAGTGTAAGAATATAAGCACCAGCAGTTACACCCAAGCAGAACACCTCTTTCAGTCTGAATGAGAAAAGTCATAGATTAAAAATTAAGACAAAACTAAGCACTTACATGATAGGAAAGTATAACTCACCACAAAATAAAGGAGAAAATAAATTTAAAGATTCCCGTTTGGGAACTTACCTTTTTAGCCAAAAAGTCAAAAAGTTACCCTTTTAGCCAAAAAGCCAACAACTCATACCAAAAAGTCAAAGATTCTCTTTTCTCTCTACTTTTTGCACATCTTTTCGTAATTAGCCAAAAAGTCATCCCAAACATATAAGTTTTTTTTACCTACTTTTTTAGCCAAATAGCCAAAAAGTTACTAAATTAGCCTGTTCCCAAACGAGGCCTGAGTTTCTTAATCTTTCATTTGGACACGTCATTAATGCAAGCCATTCATAAGTGGCTCAACCTATAGCAAGTTAGCAACTTGCCTAGAGCCCATCAAAAAATTCCTTTTTGGCAATGGCCCCAATCATCCAAAGGCCTAGGGCAATGTTTTGACATTCGGCCCAAGGCCTCAAAAATCTTTGGGCTATTGCTGAAACCATTTGCATCTATTTCCCTTTCAATGTGTTTCTGTAAATTTGTCATGATAAAATGCATACAATCTCATTAAAACATTAGGGGTTAATTATACTTCAGTCCCCTCAACTACAACTGAATATTATCTTAACCCCCTCAACTTTAAAACCATCTATTTAAACCCCTCAACTATCAAAAACCATACAAAGACCCCCTTCTGAAGAGGGTGACAATGAAACAATTTTGAAAGTCAAGTGGTCTAAAGTTGAGGGGGTAAGGTGATATTTCGTGGTAGCGTAAAGGGGGGGGGGGGGAAATTAAATTCAAGTAATTGCGGTAAATTGTAATTAAATTCAAGTAAATGCATAGACTGCACAAAAATGATGTACTATCATGTTCCTACTTTCTTCGGGTGCTAATTTTAGTTGTCATTAATAGGGTGGATTTGGTATATCTATTATGGATCATAGATCAACTATTCGGAACGATAGCTAATATCTCTTCTTACTCAGTGAGTAAAATATTAGCTATGATTGATTAAATGAGAATAAGTGTAGTCAAGATTTTAAAAAACGACTGCAACCATTACGGAACGGTTGTGGTGGTTACTGCCACCTGTTACGGCTGTTATAGCAGTGTGACGAAAATTCACATGTATAACGGCCGTTTCGGTGTTACATAATGGCCGTAGTAGTACTGTAACGGCTATAGCAGTGCCGTAACGGTCGTGACAATCCGTTAGACACCGTTACACCCAAGGTTTCAAAATGCAGCGCTACGTAACGGTTGCGGCGGTAGACACCACTCGTTACCCCCGCTTTTGCGGTGTGATTGATATTTATAGGTGTTCTGACGTAGCGGCTGACGTAGCGGTCGTAACGGCCTGTTACGCACTGTTACGTAATGGTTCTGAACTGCTTCTTTCGAAAAAAAAGCTAAAAATAGGGGATAGAGAGAAGAGGGAAGACAGAGAGAGAAAATGGAGGAGCAAGAGAGAGAGAGAGAGGAGGGAAGATGAAGAACATGTTATTGATTTGTTGAAACTGTAAGACCTATGCTATTCTATTTCGCTGCTATCACTCAACCATTTTGTTTGTGTGTGTCTATCTATTTATTATTTGAAAATAATAATAATAATAAGTGTGGTCATTATCTAATTGGCTTGATTAAAAATATATACATATATATATTTAGACTCTTATTTATTCTCTTACTTTTGTCATTGTTTATCCTATATATAATAGTTAGTGATTGATTTTTTGTAAAATATCTAGAAAACATAACACCTATAATTATATATTAATACATATTTTATACATATCGATTTTTTTTATTAGTTTATTTTATTTTTATTTATAGGTTATCCAAAAAGAGAATAAATATTCAAGTAAATATTCAAGTGATCCAAATCAATAAATAAATAAATAATTCTTTTTAATTTTTTTTTAATTTTTATATGATTACATTAGCATGCATAATTTATTTTTCAAAACTATTCAAGTTAAAATTTGCATATGTTTCCACAAGTATAATAATTAAAAAAATTATTTTATAGATCTAAGTTCAATAAATTTTTTTTTGCCACAAACGTAATATGAATTTATGACATATAAAGTCATTAATTATTAAAATAAAATGTAAAAAACTCGGTTTATAGTGATTTAAAAATATGAAATATATTAGATTATATTAAAAATTTACAAAAATTGATCAATATTTGTTTAAAACCCAATATATATGATTATGGAAAAAAAGAATATGCGTATCGGTAAGTTTTTTTCAAATTGTGAAAAAAATAAAAAAATTCACGATTCCGGTTACCGCAACCATTACGCTATAGCCTTCACACCCCGCAATTGCAACCGCGCCACCACCATCGTTACGGCAACTGCAACCCCTTTTCAAAACCTTGAGTGTTGTTAACCATGCCAACCCACATTTCATATTTCTTTAGAGTTCCCTAAACTCTAGGAACACGAAAACTAGATATATCTTGTCATCAATAGTTACCAAGTTCAATTCGTGTGGTTAATGTAATTAACAGTGGAACTTTCCATGCTATTCTCCTTTTCCTTCTTTCTTCCCCCCTCCTTTTTTTTGGTTTCTCATGGATTGGAATTTGCATTAAGACATGCTAATGATATACATAACATTTTGAATGTAAAAACTCCCCCGATAAATTATACTTTGTACCCTGCACTTTGTACTAAATCCCACTTTTGTCCCTACACATGAAATTGTGACGATCAACCCCTCAAGCTTTCGTGAAGTGTCAATGCTCCCTTTTTGTTACTTCATTGCACAAGTCTTTAACAAAAATCAGTAATGTGACAAGCATATGATTACAAAATGAGGGCAAAGGAGAAAAATCACCCCCATTCCCTGCCTATACACATTTCGTCTCAAAATTTATATCAGATTACGATTGTATTTGGCTAAAACAAAACACAAAACGCAGATTGTGAACGATTAAAGAGATAAACTAGGGTTTTGCAAAAATTGGAATCAAGAAGCTCAATTTTCCACAGTAACACATGTTTAGTTTGTATTTGTGAAATAATTTTGAAAATAATTTTTTGGAATAGTTGTATGTTTTGAAAATGGTTTTGGAGTTTAGAATGATTTAAATTTTTTTTTTCTTTTATAGTTGAATAGATGAGTGTGAGAGAAAAGTGATTGATTGATGTGTAGAATGTGAGAGAAAGAAAGAGGAGAGAAAGAGAACAAGTGATTGATTGATGTGCAGTATAGAGAAAAGTGATTTTGAATTTTTTTTTTTTTTTTTTTTTTTTCAAAAATTTTCATCCAAATAAGTTTTGAAATTTTTTCTCAAAAATTGTCTCTCAAGAGACAAACCAAACAAGGCGATAGTCTTCCGTTTATTCATCTTCTTTTCTCTTCGATTTCTTTGCTTTTTTTTTTTTTTTTTTTTTTTTTTTTAAAAAAAAAAAAAAAAAAAAAAAAAAAAAAAAAAAAAAAAAAAAAAAAAAAAAAAAAAAAAAAAAAAAAAAACAACACCGAGGAAGAAGATGAACTGCACACCAACTTATTTTATTCATGTCGGGGCTCACCCCGATCACCATTTTACACCAAAAAAAAAAAAAAAAAAACAAAAAAAAAAAAAAAAAAAAAAAAAAAATCACATGACTAGATTCTGTTAAAGACTTAAACAATAGAGTAACAAAAGGAGGACATTGACATGGCCAGAAGTGCAAGGAGTTGACTATCATGATTTCTTGTGAAGGGATCAAAGTGGGACTTGGTGCAAAGTGTAATTTACCCAAACTCCCCATTGTCTCCTAATTTCTATACAAGGGGTGTACTAAATTATTAAAAAAGTAAGTAGCATACTAATACTTGTGCTCACAAGAGAAGAATTTTAGACAGGGGATTTGTATTCCATGAGAACTAATTTGGCCAATGTCTTTAACACTACATATATAAACAACAACAACAACTCTCTTTGCTACAATTACAATAGTATCCATTACTTTCTCAAAATTTGTGAAATTGACAATTAAGTTGTTTTAGCCATTCGTAAAAAGAGCAGGTCCCAATGAATTGGCACCATTAGGGGGCACATTTGAGCCCTGATGAGCCCATACTTCATTTTACAAATTTCTGAATGCCATGATCATTAACCAATCATATAAAATTTTTAATCATGTAAAGTAAATTATTAAAACTAAATAATGACTATATAAAAACCCAATGATTTAGGCCATTACATGACTTTATGAGACAAGTTGAAGGAAAGGTGTTTGTGATGTTCGGTTACATTTTGGGGGCCCAAAAACTGCATATAACTCCCTAATCAAAACATTGCAACAGTACGATTAGTTTCTAGTTTCTTCAAAAAAATTCCAACCTTCCATTTGGTGATATACTCTAAATAAAAAGTGGCTTTATTCCTGGGTGATGGGGGAACCGCATTAAGAAAGAGCTATTCATATGATTTATGCAGGAATACTATAATTTTTCATTCAAATTTCAACCTCAGTAGCCCAATCACCCGGCTTAGTTTGAGCTTAAATTGGAAACGTGAGGTAGTGGTGGGCCTGCTATTTGTTTAGGGTTGGTATTGGGCCTATTGACTGGCCTTCAACTTGACTCAACTGATTCAAGTTGCAGCTCAATAACCCTTATCAATAAACACACAACTTCGTATTATTGTTCATGATGGAGGCAATACTACTATGTAAAGTTCAAGATACAATTTTGTGGGAAACATGTAAATCTGCGTCTTCTTACTTATAATCAGTGGTGTTCAGATGGCATAAATAGTTGAATCACTTTGCTCATGTTTCCATGGTTCCACACTGTAATGTATTAAATGCTATATACAATATCAAATGCCACAATTCCAAGGTGTGGATTCATTGTTCTAGATTTTCCTGCCGCTCATAAAATCTTAATGAGTTGATCACATTCTAACATATGATTGACAAGTGAAACTTTGTTTTTGTATTATCTGATCCCTGACATCAAGGTTACAAAACTCCAAAAACCCATCACTATGTCAAATGGAGAAGAAATAGCATTGAAGTCTCGCTAGCACCTATTCTCATTTCAGTTATAAATACCCCCATACAAGTATTATTTGATATCAAGATACTTATGTGAAAGACTTTGTCAATTTTCAACAAAATATCTCTTGTACAAGAATCTTGTTATCATTTTGCTTGCCAAGGGACTTGAAATCTTTGAAGTTGAAATTATACAATGGTATTAATATCATTGCAATGGATGACTGAAAATATGGTCTAATTCCAAAGATTGAGTCATGGGAGAGGATGTCTATACATCTACAAGCCAAGCCACCACAATTTAAGCATTAGACTTCAAGCATCTTAGAGGCAATTGTTTACGATTCCGCACTGATACATTTGGCTTGACCAAGTGAATATAAGCCTTTTGGGCACCATCCCTCGTAAGCCGGTTTTCAATGGCAAGTTCTACCCAATGGCTTGTATCATTTGATATTAGAGTCAACCACCATGCCGAGTATGGATCAGTCTGCAACCTATGAGTATGGGATAACGTTGGTTGTAGCATTGTGGCTCAAGCCATGGACGGGGAAACGTATAAGCTGGATTAATACACTTGGCCATATGAATATAAGGCTCTTAGGTACCCTCCCCTTACCATGAGAGCCAACAAGACTCTAGTGGATTTCAAATAAAGGGATTTCAAGTTATAAGAAAGTTAATTATTGGAGGTCGATTGATAATTTTAAAGTAAAGGATGACAGAGAGATAGGATGATGCATTGTGTTGATATTCTGGTACAAATGGAATCATTCATGGAGGGATTTCAAATACCTATGCTCACCTAGTTATTTCAAACCCATTAATCTAAGAGGCTAAAACTCTCAAATCCATTCTTGAAAACTATATTTAAAATACTGGATTGAATTAAAGGTTATACTCTTTGAATGAGTGATGCTAAATCCGTTCATTTCAAATCCACAAATGAAAATGCAGCCAAAAAGAAAAGTAACAGATGGAACAAAGCTTATACTCAAAACTTGACAAATTTCATACTCTAGGAATCAAGTACTTCTGCACAGAATATAGTAAAAAAATTTATTGTTCCCACAATTAGTGCAATTGCTCCGAAGATAAATTGAAAAATAAAAAGCATTTACATACCCAAAGAAATCGACCACTTCGGCAACCTGGTCTGCAAGGTCATCCACACTGAGCAAAGGCACATCTGAAGGTATCACAGCAGCTCCCAACTGCACGAACTCTTAAGCAAATGGCAAATGAAATTCATTAGAACCTCCAACCAACAGAAGCAAACAAAAGAAAAGAACAAATCAAATGTGATGTGAATACGATCCTGACCTCATGCCCTGGGGCATCAATATGGTAAATGCAGAAGTTGTGAAGCAACAATGAAGCTGAGTCTGGGGAAAAGAAGAGACCTTGGAAACAGGACATGTCTGTAACACACACACATCATTATCTAATTCTAATTGATATCATATCAAGAACTCATTAAAGCAACATATATCATAACATCAATTTGTGAAATAAAAAGAACCAAGAAATGATATACATACAATTGAGAGCAACATCTGGGTATGTTATCAGAGCAGGCTTTTCTTGATCCCCACAAACCAAAACAGTGATTGAACCTTTGCTTGTTTTAACCAAACATTCCTGCAATACCCATTAAGCAGAAAGATCATTTTATAAGAAAAAAAATTCAAGAATGTGAGTGAGAGTGTGTCTTGAGAAAAAAAAAGAAAAAAAAAATGAAGGAGAAATTAATGAGATTCTTGGTGGGTATAGTTGTTACCTTCCCTCCAAGAGGCATCATATCAATATCAATAGAGACAGAGTCAGTTGAATCACCCATTACTTGTTCTTTATAACTACAACAATGCAGCAGCTACAGAAGAATCAATTGACTTATCAGTCACAGCTTCAACAAGAAAATGAAAACAACTTCTTGGTTTTTCTGTTCTCTCACTCTTTTTCTCTCATCTAAATGCTTCTCTCACTGGCACTCAAATTTGTTTTTTATTTTTTCTTTTTTTGGATGTTCTTTGAATTACCCAAATGCCCTTCAAGTAATGATGGAATTACAGTATCAAGGGTTTCCCTTTTTGGACTCATTGGCAAGTTTGTCCTCTGGTCACCTAATGTTCTTTGTATGTTTTTGTTTAACCAAAAAAGTGACCGTTGAAGTTGTAAAAACGGCCAGAAACACATTTCATACTTTCGACTGCCCAATGTGCCCATGAAATTGGAAATTTAACTTCTGGGGTGAACGGTGTCGTTTCGTTCAAGGCAATCTCTAGAATATCACCACAAAGGTCTTCTGATCTGAGAGGTAATTTTGGGTTCATATTATGGGCTTTTGAGTAATTTAAATATTGTGGGCATCATACAGCTGTATGCCACCTGGAAGCCACAGGAAAGGTATACAATCTAAAAGTTACGATATTGTACAGCGCAAGCTCCTCATCTTCCACCAAGGATCCTCTAGAGTATTTTTTTCCTAAAGTTTCCTAGAGTGGTGCATTGTGTGGTTGAGATTTAATGTTGAAAAATTGATGTGACTTGTCATTAAATTTCAACCACATAATGCACCACTCTAGGAAACTTTAGGAAAAAAATACTCTAGAGGATCCTTGCTCCTCATCTTCCATCTCTTGGCACTTGGATTAGAAAAACATTTCCATCTAAGGATTCGTTTGGCATCTATTAAAATGGTCATATAATACAAAATAAGTTATTTTGATCAAATACAATAAAATATCACATTTAACACATAATCATTTTATTTTTTTTAATAAAAATTAAAAAAATCTATCATAAACGAGACTTTTTAATCCACATCCCATAATTATCATCAGGACCAATAGCTCTTTTTCACAAAATGATAAAATATACTAATTTTCACTAAAATTTGAATAAGCTACAATTTATGCCCCATAATTTAAAAAAAAAAAAAAATTATGAGGAGAGTCGAATATGTAACCTTAGAGAGAACAAATTCTTAAATCTCAAATCTCATTCACCAAACCAAACTCTTGGACCTAATTATATTGCTATTTTTTTTTTAACACCAATTATACCACTATTACCTCCTATAATTTCAACATAATTATATTAGTCTATTTTAAATTTCAAATTATCCATTTTACCCCACTCCATTAAAAAATTGTCAATTTTGTAGTATTTACTATTTTATCTAATAGAATGTCAATTTTGTCTTTGAATTAATTTTAAATCATTTTTGAATTAAAAAACTTAATGTGTTGGGCAAAGTTAATTGTGTTCTTAATTAATTTTGTTTATTTGATAGAAAGTGATCAAATAAAAATGTGTAAAAAAGAATTTTAATTATCAATCTTAATACTGATAATTATATTGAATGAGAGATAAGCATAATTAGTCGAATTATAATATTTGCACTTTTCTTAGGCTCTATTTGTTTGCATGTCAAATATTTTCCTACAAAATATTTTTCTAAATTTTTGTTGTTTTGTTACACATAATGGGATAAAATATTTTTTTATGTAAAATGTTTTATTGAAATTCACCAAAAATGACTTATCCTTTCGGTTTTCATAAGTCATTTACGTGATTGAAAAGTCGAAATTACAATGTTACTCTGTTCAGCTGTTGAGTCCAACTCAGGTTGTACACTTGTGCAAACATGGCACTGGAATTGTAATATTTTTAAGTTGCAGCCAAACATCAAAAAATAAAAGGAAATAAAATTATAGTACAATTAAACATTTTACATGTAAAATATTTTTGTGCATAAAATATTTAATTTTAAAACAAATGGAACCTAAATTTAAATAATAAAAAAATAGTATAATTTATGGTTTAGAAAAACCATGGGAGCAGTTTGGATATTCTTTCTATTTTTGGATGCTCACTTTTGAGAGAAGTAACATTGACTTAAAAAATAAAAATAAATAAAAGCATATACAATTATAATTCAAGAAATAACATATTAGTATATAATTTGAAAAAACAAATTTGATTAATGATAAATTTTATAAACTTTAATTATTAAGAACATAAATTTTTTCATGTCTCTGTAATTATTTTTTGAAAGTACAATCGATCTGTAATATCTCTATTATAATTTTCAAGTATAATTTTTAATTCGTTTTGGAAGTGGGTTGGCTTTTTGATTTTTTGACTTTTTTGTTATTTTAGCCCGGGGTTAAAAAGTCTGGTTTGGAAAGGGTTTTTGACTTTTTTGACTTTTTTCTGAGAGAAAGAATGTAATGATTATGGGTAGGATGCGATGTTGTCTTATTGGGTTAAAAAACCTATTTTGTTTTTGTGGTTATTTTAGCCAAAAATCCTCAAACTCAACTTCCCAAACATAGTTTATGTAGGGGTGTAAAAATGGCTTGTGGGCAAACCAAAGTCCATCTGTGGCATAAGGTAGGCCTAGCCCATTTAAGCTTGAGCTTGAGCCCAGCTCGGGACCTTCGGCCTAGGCTGTCATTTTGAAACATAGCCCGGCCGCCAGCTTGCCAGCCCAGCCTAACTCGGCCCAAAAAAATTTTCGCCCTTCAGGCGCCCCGGCCCGCCAGCCCATCTCCTCTCTGAATGGCTCTATAATTGAATAACGGTAAAAATTCAAAGAAAATATATATATATATATATATTCAATGTTGCACACTGTAGCAACGATAATATACATATATATATATATATATGTATATGTATGTATGAATTCAATTGAAATGGCCACATGACCGTTAACATCAAACGGTCCAAATTTTTTTTATTTATTTAGAAATTGACCTCATCCTCCCAAATTTCTATAAACATCTCCCATCTCCCATTTTGTTTCTCACAAACAATTCTCTCTCTCAAACTCTCAATCTCTCTCAACTGTCAACTGTCAACTCTCTCAATTAATTTTGAAGGCTCATCCCCAAGTGGCAATTGTAATTGTGTAAGAAGAAAATTTTATCAGAAAAAGCTAATTTTTGTATCGCATTTAGTCAGTAACATTAATTAGTTGAATTAAATTTATTAATTACTCATTTTTTTACATTAATTATTTCTTAACATATATCCGTTGTTATTATTTACTCATTATTTAAATTAATTGTTAGTCCATTTATATTATTTTACTTACATTATTATGGATCCTAATATTTATAATATTTATGCCGATATTGATACATTTACTACACAATATAAATCTGTTGATTCTCCTTCTAATATACCTAATATCCCTCTTTTAAGAGTTGGATTATCAACTAGGGCCACGACTAGTGGCGTTTGGGAACATTTTGAAAAAATGTTTATAAATAATCTTAATGGTACAATTACATTTAAAGCAAAATATAAATATTATGCACATTTACTTAGTGTTGTATCTGCAAGGGCACTAATCATCTAAAAAGATATGCTAACAAATATTTACAAAGGCAATAACCTGATATTAGAAATCAAATGCAATTAGGGGTTTCATCAACTGGCCATTTGCAAACATTTTCATATTATTCTATACGTATACAAAATTCTGTAGTTGATTATATTATTAAAAAAGAACAATCTTTTTATTATTAGTGAACGTCTCAATTTTGCCCAAATGATTCACGAAAGTTTTGCACAATATCAAAGTTTTTCAAGAAATACAGCTTTTAGTACAGGTGAATGGGGTGCTGATCAATTATCGCAGCAGGCTTTCGCTCCAAATGGTTGAGGCACTGATGATATCCAAAGATCATATACATGCGCTTATAAGAAGACAAAATTATAGTGAAAATGAGAGAATTCAAACCAATTTAGATGACATATCATCAGGCAGCACGAGTGAATTGTCTATCTCCTCCGATGATTGATCAACAATTTGTTTTTCACTATTTCATTTCATTTATTTTTTTTATACTTTATATTAGATTATTGAAGTGGAATATAATGCAAACGATTAATAGACTAATAGGTGCCAACCTAATTGGGATGTAGTTGACCTGTGGTGATGCAATTGCTCTACTATCATCAATAATCCACATCTATTGTATTTAATTATATAAATTTTTGTAATATTTTATTTCATTTTGAAATAAAAATTATTCATTCAATAAATGTTATCTATTTAATTTAATCAGTGTAATATTGCAAGTTTTATTTTGATATATATATATAATTATTCATTTCAAAAAAGAAAATTACATAAGTTCATATTTTTTTAGAGATTGTTCGTGATGATCTATATAAGTGCATTTTTTGACTTTTTGGCTAAAAAAAATAAGGGGAAAAAATAATTATTTAGGATAACTTTTTGACTTTTTACAAAAAAATGCATATTATAATATTGTTACAAATACCAAAATGACCATACACTACAAGAAAATGCATGTTTGGTGACTAAAATTGGCGACCAAACCAATTTTAGTCGCCAAAAACACCACATTGAGCGACTAAAAACATTTTTAGTCGGCACTGATTACCCTTTTTAGCTATTAAAGTATTTTAGTCGCCATGTAGTATAATTGGCGACCAAATTTTCCTTTCGTCGCTGTCTGTTACCAATTTAGGCTACTAACATTTAATTTTGTCGCCGTATAGTATCATTTGGCGACTAAAAATTTTTGTCGCCAAAAAAATGGGCATTTTTGTGATTACTTTTTGCGACCAAAGCTGTGTTAGTCGTTGTTTATTCAGTATTGCCGACGAATTTTTTAATTTAGTAGCCAAAGAGGCATCTTTAGGCGACCAATTGTTTGTCGCCATTAAGGTTTTTGGCGACAAATAATCTTTTAGTCGCGAAATATTCGAAATTTTTTTTAGAGGGAAAATAGGTAATTTTTGCGCCTAGTACATATATATTACACACACAGTTTTTTGTTCTCTTCTGTCTCACACACCGACATCAACATACCAAACCCGTCCCTACCAAACCCGTCGTTCACCACCAACGATCATCACCATCTCAGGCCACCGGCGCTCGCCACCACCACCACTGCAAATCGGCGATCATCACCATCGCAGGTATGTTTCTGTCGTCTCTCTCCCTCTCTATCGATCTGGTTCTATCTGGTTGTCGATGTCTCTCCCATCCCCTTCTCTGACGATTAATTTTAGGGTTTGACATTTTTTGTCCTTTCATTTTCCATTTATTTCGTACACAAATTTTTAGGGCTTTTCCTGATTTCGTGAATGGGCGTGGTTGAAATTGCGGATTGTCCATTTGGATTTTGGATTATGGATTTGGATTGTTGATTTTGGATTCTTTTTGTATCGTTTAAATGTGCCTCTGTTTCTGCGAAAATGTTCCAAATGTGCCTCTGTTTTTTCTCCCTTTCAGGTTTTACCATACTTATGGCAACTATATGACTTATGCTTTTCCGGTTAGTTCTAGTTCCCACTATATGATATATTATTTATATTTGATGAATATTATGAAGTTGTGGTCTATTGGTTCTGTAGCATGATGAACTAAAGCCTCTAGCTAAAACATTAACCGACTCCCTTGTCGAGCTGGGAAATTTGAAGGTAATTATTTATTTTTGAAATCTTTTGCAGTGTTCAGCTTTAAATGGATAATTTAAAATACCTACTGTTTCAAATTTTTAACATTTGCCACAAGAGTATCATGGATCTGCCCTCATACTTGTAGAATCGCTATCCAGGTATGATATACTCTTTCTTAGAGACAACGTTCTTAAAAATCAATGTAGTTGTATTTTTATCTTATATGCCCTTCTTATGCTGTCACCAAATATCTTTTTATTTCATTTCATTTCCATATTATTACTGATTATGCCACTGAAGTATTTGTAACAGAGTATTATGTTAATACTGTTTCTATTTCTCAGCCTTGTTATCATGGGGAACAACACAGAATTTGAAAGGGCTGTTCTTTGGCTTTCTGCAAAATCTAACTTTTGATGTTGATGCGAGGATAAATCTTTTTGAGATATTTTAATTTTTTTCATTTAGGATTTAGTGAAGTTGTTTGACTCAAAGTTTCATTTAATGTGGCCTCAGTTTGCTAATGAAATAAAGCTTGAGCAATGTCGCTTTTTCTTTTTCTTTTTCTTTTGTTTTATTCTTTAGTAGGGAGTGCTAAATCAAGTTGTATTTGAAGTATCAGATTGTGTTTAATGGTGTTTTCACTGTTGTGTACTGCAACATAAGAGTTCTTGGACGACTTGTTTCTGCTCATATTCATGCAATTGATTCTACAAACAGGTTGGTCCAAAGAAATTATAAGAATCAACTTCTTATCCTGGCTGAAGATTTAGGGTGGCGCTTTCTACCTGCTTTTCATACCCCCACTGGATTGCCATATGCATGGATTAACTTGAAGGTACTTCTTATATCATGCTTAAGTTATAAGACAAATTCCAATTCCCCAATTGTTTACAAATTGTGATGTATCCAAGATGTTTTATTTAACCTGGTAAAGTAGCTTTGAATTTTTTGTATCTCTTCTGAATCATCAATGGTGCTTTGCATTTGCTGTAGTAGCATGGTTTCAAATGTTTGCATTGTGTTAGCGTTAATGTTTGGGAATTTTGTAGTGTATACTATGTGGAACTCATGCCATATTGACTGTACGATGATATTTCCATTTTGTTGGCGTTATTTGTCACACTTAAGTATCTTATCAACATCACTTATATATTCATAAGTTTTTACCCCTCTTCTCTTGCAAAAACTTGAGGTTTACACTGAGGTTGATTTCTATAGTTGAAAATAATTTCTTTAAAAGTCAGCCTCAGTCGAGAAATCTGTGGCCACCACATAAGAAATTAGGATTACAAACTGTGATTAACATACCAAACCGTATGAAAAACTTGAGGAAAAGGGTGTCGTTGATTTCTATAGTTGAAAATAATTTCTTTAAAAGTCAGCCTCAGTTGAGAAATCTGTGGCCACCACATAAGAAATTAGGATTACAAACTGTGATTAACATACCAAACCGTATGAAAAACTTGAGGAAAAGGGTGTCGTTGATTTCTATAGTTGAAAATAATTTCTTTAAAAGTCAGCCTCAGTTGAGAAATCTGTGGCCACCACATAAGAAATTAGGATTACAAACTGTGATTAACATACCAAACTATATGAAAAACTTGAGGAAAAGGGTGTCGTTGATTTCTATAGTTGAAAATAATTTCTTCACAAGTCAGCCTCAGTTGAGAAATCTGTGGCCACCACATAAGAAATTAGGATTACAAACTGTGATTAACATACCAAACTA
>NW_021028010.1:216635-239464 GCF_004153795.1 Camellia sinensis
GGTTGCTTCTTCTCTCCGAATTTGATTTGAAGTATATGACTCGCAAGTCTGTGAAAGGGAGAGCGGTAGCGGAGTTCCTAGCCGATCACCTAGTGAAAGGGGATGAAACAGTAGAGTATTTATTTATATTTTTACATGATTATTGATACAGCACTAAAATGTGTATCAAATGGGAAGTATGAAGTGTTTTGATATGAGCCTGAGTCTCATTTGTTTGTTTGATATTGGAAGTAATGTGAATATAACATATATAGTTCACTGTGGTAAGTTTGGCCAGGTTCTGAGCCATATTGATAATAAAGAAAAGTGAAACGTGTCATTGACATTAGTGTCATGAAACTGTATAATGATGTAATTGATTATCTTGGTTAACCATCTATTGAATGCTGTAGCTTTATTCAATGCTTATATTTGGTTTAGTATTTTTCTATTGGGCTGTGGCTCACCCTTTATGGGAACATCATTTTCAGGTTCAGGTGATAAGCTACCTCCACGGACTTAGCCTGGAAGGATTTGATGTTTGGGATTTGAAGACTTGTCTTTAGTTATAGGTTTTATTTTGTTATTTTGATATTTCATGTAAACATTCAAGCCTAGGGCTTATCTTGTAAATGAGTTAGTACTCATCCTTTTTGTGTCCAAGTGTTAGCTTGGAAAGATGTAAGCCCTTAGGGCATTTATTTTGATGTTGCAGGATGTTACATGTGATGTCTTTCAATAAGAATACTCTGATGAATAACTCAAATGATTCGTTTTCTTTTATAAATGCATGTTAATGATATGGTTATTATGGGTTTATTTTGAGGGCGTTACACTATGCATAGATCAAATGAAATGAAATACATTTTAACATGGTTTACAACTTGGATGCAAATAAAATTAAGTACATATTACATCTTGATCAAAAGGCTTCTCAAGCCGACATATACAAAAGACATGTAATACAAGCTAAGAAGCATAATCTTCAAGATTGCCAGCAAAACATGAATCCAAAAACATCTTGCAAAACACATCTAGGCGTCACCGCCTTCTTGCTCGTCACCTACATATATATAAGGAGAGGGTGAGCTTGGATACTCAATGAATGATATTAGTAATAATGGTTTAGATGAATGATATCCGAGATCTTTATCAACAAAATACATATCATAGCTTGTGCAAAGTCAAGGGATGAACCAAGTTCATCTATCAAGTCTTTCAAAACTTCAAGGGATGCTTACTAACATCAATATAATACAAGGGATGACATTCCTGACAAAACAAGGGAATAATCGACCCGGAATTGATTAGACAAACCCACCTACACAAGGCCGTCGGTGGCAAGGGAGATATCTCAAACAAGGGTATTAGTTGCATTATAGTCCCCTAGCACTAAGGACTTTCTAAGAATGTCATCAAAGCAAGATAATATTTGATACAAAAACTAGGGATAATCATTCATACTCAAACAAACACTTTTCCAAAACAAAGCTTTTATCAAAACATTAGAACATAGCTTTATTAAAAATACCACTCACATAGCTCTTTAGGTGTAGGGATTAAAGCAAGGATCCAAGGCCTACAAGTACATGATAAATCTCATTGAATGCATTTCAAGAAGACAAGAAGAGATGCTCAAAGATGGATATGAAATGCATCCCTAAGACAAGCTTTGCATGAGTATAAATGATCTCGGCACTTCTTTCAAACTAAGTCAAGACAAGCAAAACATGTGCTGGGAGTTAAAACTTTATTTTTCATCTCGGGAAAACATGCTAGGTACCAACCAGGTCTTGGCCGAGGTCCCACAACTCTTAGCCGAGGTATGGTCCCGATGACCACATTCAGGGAGATGGAGTCTGAAAATTCTGGGTTTCTTTTTGAAGAACATGAATGCTAAAATCATAACTTCTTTATTCAAAATCTGAGATTTCATGAGATGAGTTCGAAAACATGGACCTGGGTACCCGTACTTGAAAATCTTCTTGAAAACAAACACAACATGGAACTTGTTATAAACTTTCGGATCAAATCATGGTTTTATTTTAAGAACACAAGAACATCATCTTCTCTTTCTAAAACAAGCTTTAAATCGATGCATGGTTCACGAATCATGCTAGATCATGCAATGCGATCATATGAACATAAAGAATAATAAGAGTAGGTCAAGAATCTAACCTCAAAACACGAATCTAACGGTTCAAGGTGTGAAGATCAAACTTGGAAATCTATTCTCACTCTAAGAACTCTTCTTCCTCTCTTCCTAGAGCTTCTCTCTCTTCTAGGACAAAAATATAACAAATGATATGTTTTCTCTACTGCCGACTGACTTAACCCTCTGCTGGAGCACGTGGCAACGACTGGTTGGCTCTCCTAAAAAAGGTGACTGACTGACAAGACAAGAGCATGACAAAGTGTGTACAACAAGCAAGGTGACAAGGGCACTCTAACAAGGTAAGGACCTCGGGTCAAGACATAGGATTCGGCAAGTAAGGTCTCAATGATCTCGGCTAGGAAGGATAACACTTGGCCTAGCTGTGTCATACCTCAGCCTAGATTTGCCACACCTCGGTCTAGGTCATTCCAGTCCCGGAACAAGATCACTAGGTGCAAGGTTCAAGGATGTTGGATGCCTAGATGATAACATCTCGGCCTAGATGATAACATCTCGGCCAAGATGCCAGGGTGAAGGTGGAGGTCAACCAAAGTGATTCCAAGATGGTCCTACGTGTAAGAGGTTCGAAGGTGTGACCTAGGCTTAAGATGACCTCGGCTTAACACACACTAAGCAAGGAACAAAGCATACAAGCAACACTTAGATAAAACAAATCAAGGTCTGCAGATGCAAGTTTAAGCAAGACAAAGATCATGCAAATGCATGCAAGCATGACTAAGACAAGGTGAGGGTTGTTACAAAAAAGCACCAAGCTTTTATGGAACAAAAAAGGGATCTGCCAGCATTTGTTACATAACTATCATAGCCTAATTATTCATTTGTATAGAAAAAGGATCTGCTTACTTTTATAAGTGAAAAAACTTGACACAATTATCATGGCCTAATTATTCATTTGTTACATTATTTCTTCCCTGTACAAGAATATGCAGATATGGAAGTCAACAATACACTACGAGCTGATTCTCTGAATGAAAAAGCTATTAGTATAGTACTCTGTTGCAGCAACAACATATTTGCAATTAGGAAATTAAACACACATGCAAGCCTTGAACTCAATTAGTGGATAATTCCGACAATCTATAAACCAAGTCAAGATGCTGTGGACTAACCACTTTGAGAAATAGTTTCAAAAGTAACAAGTATACAAACAAAATGCCTCTGATATACAAATTGCCACTGCCGATGAGATTTATAAAAGTTCTGTTTGCATACCATTTTCCAATAGTTATATAACATATATGTAGAGCATAATGCAAGATGTGAAACACATAGAAAGATGTGAAGATAGTGAAATCAGAACTTCAGAAAGCTGGCTCCTTCGGGGTTGATGAACATTTGTATAACATACGGTACTATGTATCTCAATCTCCAGCTACA
Source organism: Camellia sinensis (assembly GCF_004153795.1). NCBI lineage: Eukaryota > Viridiplantae > Streptophyta > Magnoliopsida > Ericales > Theaceae > Camellia > Camellia sinensis. Next base: position 220,168 of record NW_021028010.1, read on the forward strand.
AGGAATTGTTAACTAATAATTATATAATAAATTGAAACTGGGTTACATCCAAATACCTAACAACAACAAAATGAAGAGTGTACATGTTGCATCTTTGAACTAGTACTATGAACATTAAAAGCATCTTCAAAAAGGTATTGAAAAATCCATAATTTTATGAAAATTTTAATCACATGGTATGATAATAGTGTATGATTCAACCTCAAAAGTAGATAATTTGACATGGAATTGTGCTTCTAAGAAAATAACAAGACATGAAAATGTTACCTTCTCATATTTGGCCCACTAGTCGTCCGATGCTTGTATCAACCCAGTTTCTTCATTGTAACTTATGCTGGTTGGGATGTGCCTTGTGTCCATAAGGTTTTCCCACGACTGCCAGTCCTTTTTCAACAAGTTGTACTTGATTTGGAGTTGCTTTACGTCATGAAACCTATCCGTACGCTCCTGGAAGGTCTTGGACACAGCCTTGTAGCTGTGCATTGTCATCGTATGGACACAGCCCTTGTAACCGGATTCCAACTCCTTGACAACAAGTTCCAAGAACAGCCTAACTACATCTGAGTCCCAAACTGCTTTGTGCACGTATGCGGAATGTGGGTGAGGCTGACTGTTACCCTGCTTACGCAAATATTTTGACGGCGTAGACATCGTTCAAGATTGCTCCATGTAGCTACAACATTGGAGCAATAATTGTGGCATACGTACAGAAAATACTGTCAAACGTAACATGCACATTGATAACATGGGAACATGAAGGGCAAGCAAATAATAGCCGATCGAACAAGGGAAGATTGCATTGTCATTGTAAGAACATAGCATACTACACATTGTACTAAGTTTGAAACAAAATAAAGTAGCACGTGGCAAATACATACAACATACGAACCGAAGCAAATCAAGTACGAAACAACAAAATTACAATGACAACATACAAGACGAATGTCACAATTTGTAGGACATGTAAAGAGTGCTGCAAGTTGAGGATGTCAGCCCTTAACTGGAAGATAATGTCATTAACCAAATGTTGAGTGTCGGGCACGAATGTTTGGCCATATTCATCACACCAGCCAATCCAAGAACGACATGGCTGAATAGACATATGTATTAGTGTAGTTCTAAAACATGTAAATGCAATTGTGCATGTCAATACTCACCACTGCACGAGGGTATTAGTAGTAGACACGACCCAAATTTCTTGAAGATCTTGAAATCTTCACAACGCACATCCCAAAGCCATAGGCACAGAAGGGCGCTGTATGAACTGAGGCAGAGGACAAAAACGAAGTCATGGTCTGTTTTGGGAACAACCATACATGTAAACAGTGAAATGGCATACCATGGACATGGTTTACAAGTTATCATTAAAATTTTTTGGCATTGTGTGGACTTACTTTATGGACCTAGTGTGTGGAGAACTTACACCTTTGCACATGTGTTCCAATAAATTTTGTAGGTAAATGGTAATTACTAACCATAAAAAGGCATGTTCTGATGTGGTTTAAGTAGAGCGCAACCATTTTTGTAATAAACAGAATTAACCAAGCAGCAAGAGGTAAGAAAATGTAGATAGTAAAAACAGAATTTACCAATGGATAGTAAATTGAGAAATAAAGTCTGTATCAGTACATTAGTTTTTTGCAAGGAAGATCCTAATTGAAGATAGTAAAAACAATTCCATTGGTAATGCTAAGCACACACTTGTTTTGAAGATGCACAAACAAAATGGAACTCTTTATTTTCTTGCATATTTTAGTTTGTAATTGTTCATATCGTAATTCACAATTAACAGATTTGTTTTACCAACTAGAAAGTACTACAGTTATGTGGGAAATGTAGAATAGCTATAAAAAAATAAAACAAACTTCTCAAATTTGAATGTGGTATGCAAACAGAATCCAACTCCCTCACACAATCGCCAATTACAAAATGTAGTTGATTTGTTCTCCGTATTTTCAGACTCATGTCAAACTGTAAACATACACAATTTACGTAGCTATAAAAATCATCAAACAAACCAACAAAGCAGGGGGTAAGTGGAGACAAAAAAAAAAAGAGACAGTCAGGAACGACAAAATATGTGTAAAATCCATAACAATGCAAACAATTTTTTTTTTGTTACCCCTGCCAATGGCAATATTCGAAGTGTGGAACCGAAAATAAAGGTAAACAATTTCTGCAAATTAGGAAAACGTACGATTTTGTAGAAACGAGCAAAATTATTGGAGTGCAAGACATGTTACCTTATATTATGGGGTATACGAGCCGAAATCGTGAAGATCTGGTCAGCGATGGTGCAGATCTGGATGCCGGCAGCTCCTTCCCGTTCGCTACTGGTCTGACACACTCATGTGGTGGGACGACTTACGTGATGTTGTAAGGGAGGTTATGACAGATCTCCGACAGTTGACGATGTGACCGTGATGGACTGTCGATGCCTTTAAGGAGAAATGTTGAGGCGTGTATGTGGAGATGGAGAGGAGCTATTGAGGAGAGAAGGTGAAGAATTTTGAGGTGAATTTTTACAAATCCCTAGCTGTCCTTAAATTTGTGTTTTCTCAGAGAAAGGGACAAAACGAAGGACCTTTCTGTTATTTTTCCCTCTGTCTCAGATTCCTTTTTTTCCTGCCCAAAAATGTGAATAATGCTAACTTTTTTGCTTTTTCAGTGCCTTTTTAGCTTTTTGGCTTTTTTAAGCTATGCCAAACACTCACTTAGTCATAAGCTAATAACTAAAAAAGTATTAGTCATACATAGTTAAATTTAAATATCACCATACATAAAACATAACCAAACATCTCATTAACTAAAATACTCTAGTACAATTTTTCTTTTCTTTTTTTTATCCCTCATAAATAATCTATATACATAATATATTTATCATTTATTTTTTGAAAAAAAAAAAGAAGACTAGGCCCGGCAAAGCCCAAGCCCTAGGCCATAATCTGAGTGGGCTTGGGCCTAAGCTTCACTTTTTAGCCTGCGGGTCGGGCCAATAGTACACCCCTAAATATATGACACCTTAAATTAGTAAAATACAAATTAATTACATCAATTAAAAAATTTTTGATATTGAGACAATTCTACTGCTTATCTTTTTGTGACATATTTAGTTATAACATTAGCTTAATGAGTCATATTACTTGTACGTAAAGGTGTAAATTTGGTCCGGCCAATGTTAGGCTGCACGGGCTCTCGCCAAAATTCAGACCGGGCCATGCCAGCCAGAAGACTAGGCTCAAGCCCAGGGGGTATTTGAGCCTCAGGCGAGCTGGCAGATATGGTCTAGGCTTGGGCTTGGGCCTGGCCTGGGCGAGCCTGACTATGTTTTTATTTTTTTTCAGCAAAATTTTATTTTTTTTCCACCAAAAGTAACATCGAGCCTTGGGCTAGGCCTTGAATGGGCCTAAAGCGGGCTGATGGGCCGAGCCACAAACTAGGCTCCAAAACACGCAGCCTAGGCCGAGAGTCTCAGGCTAGGCCTAGACTTAGGCCGGGCCCACCCGAGCTATGGATAAGCTTCGGGCAGCCCACGGGCTTGCGAGCGAATTTTACACCCTTACTTGTACAGTAAGAACAAATGAAACAATATACTAAATATAATATAAAAAACATACCATCATTATTACATTATGGCTACTCTTATTCTTACCAATTTATTGTTAATTTACTATCTTTTAAAATTTTCTTTTGTACACTAAAAAAAAATTTAGCTCGTGTGATTATTTTTTATATAAAAAGTTTTGATCCAATTTTACTGTATGAGATAAAATTTGTTTATAGATTAATAAGACACATATTTGATAAGATTCTTTATACAGCGTCACAATATATGACAAATTAAAAATTGATAATTAAAAAGTAAACAAAATTTATCTTTTTAACTTTCAAACAATATGTAAGTTATTCCTTCTTAATAAGTATCGTATCAATCAGTGTGACACAAATTTTTAAATATATTTAGTTCAAATAATGGGGCATTTATTCATAAATCCCTCTTCATCTACTTATGTTTTACTTAGTCTAAATTATTTTTTTATATTCCAATAAATCTTATAGATGAGTTTTCAAAATACCCCTAATAATAATAGGGTAAAGCACGCATTAATATTCATATTGATAGTGTGAATGTTCCATGATGTGAATATTCACACTGTCAAATTTATTTAATGTGAATGTTCACATCATGAAACATTCAAAATAATCCAAAATAGTGCACACCAAATTGCTAAGGGTTCAAAAAATATTTGCAAGGGTAAAATTGTCCATGAATTACCTTAAAAATGATAATTAGAATTTGGTGGATTAAATGTCCAAAATAATAGGATTTATTATAATACAAGAATATCTTATAAACTAATTATGATACAAGTACTTGAAAGATGATTTTCTAATAAATTTCAAGCTACATCAAACACATATCACAGTACCGGCCTACAACACAAATGGTAAATGAGACAACCACATAACACAATATCGTTTTACTGGCCTCACCCGGAGGGGAACGACCCCAAGGTTACGTTTTACTGGGTGCAAATCGAAAGGGAGAGAAACCTATCTCAAGGCGCCATGCTTTACCGGCCTAGTTGGAAAGAAACAGACCTCAATTTTCATGCTTTACCGAGCGCAAAGGGATTGTGAGGATCAAATGAAAAATCTTGATCAAGAAGTTCCCAAGCATGAGAAATGTGATGTGTATTTGACAGAAAATTCAGAAGGTATTGAAGACCAAGCAGTCGTAATTGAAGGGCAATCATATCCTACACCAAAAAGGGTTTTACCAAAAGAAGAGTGGATGAATTTAATATTTAAAAGGGAACTCGAGGTTGAGTTTTTTTCTTAGTCAGGGAGAATGATGTGGAACATGGAGTTGAATATTCATGCATACGTGCAACAACTTTGGCATGGAGGCTTTATTTACAATTTTATAATTTTATGTCTTTAGTATTTATTTTTATTTTTTAATTATAGTTTAATTAGGAGTCTTATTAATATTTGGTTTTCTATTTTATTGGGGATTTTAGTTTACTTTTTCTATTAGGGTTATTATCTTATAGGTAAGAATGTTTGGCATGGTGTTATTCGGAATTGATTAATAAGATTGGGAGCATTTGTGGTTGTGGCCTCTGTGTGTGCTTAGGTTCACCCCACAAACCATGACCAAGGTACTAACCTTAGGTCTTTCTTTAAGCACAAGTTACTATGAGAGTCATGTAGGTGCCTTATGTGGTCTTATAAGTTGAGGAGGATAAGTTACTCGACTAGAGAGCCACTTTTCCGAGTCTAAGGAGACCCTAATTAGGTCATAGCATAGGGTGGGGCATGCTTGGCCAAAGAATGGGTGTGTTTGGGATTTTAGTTGGACATGTAGCGACACCTCATTACTCCACGTGGTGTTCTAGGCAGTTGCTTTTTGTTTGTGAGGTCTAGCATTGTAATGATGTGGATAGGCTGCATGGACAAAGGATGCATTTACCTATAATAATGATCTAAAATGGGGTGATCCACAATCACAAGGTTGTCTACAATGAAATATAAAAGATATATTACAGTTTTTTCCTGTGTAGCCTATGAGGCTATGACTCATTTACTTAATTCCTTCAATTATGTTACTTCAAATTTTCTGCAAGACGGCGAAGTCATTCAAATCCACAACACAACCAGTTCTCTCCTTTGGAAATTTGGACAGAATATCTTATCCTTATGATGATTGTATCCATCAAAACAAAAATTTGTTGATTTTGTTCTTTTTGTGGTACAACCTTGCATCTTGTTGGTTGTTTCTACCTCATCAGTTAAGAAATTATAGGTGGTCATTGCATCAATTGTATGAATTGGAAGATAGCTTTAAAGGACTTAACTAAGAAAGTATTAGGTTCATGGTCAGTAATTCAAAGTACTATGTCCACGTTTTTTGGGGTAAACCTACAAAGCTACTATATGTATATTCTTGTGTATGTACATCAACATATATATATATATATATAGACAGAGAAAGATGGTTTTCAAAATCCTTAAAGGTCTATTATGACTTGTCGTTGTGGTGAAGTTTGTCACTCAATCGCAGGATGTATCAGTTGATAGTGGACTGATCCCCCTGATAAGGACATATTGTTGCCTATTGGATCAATAAGGGTAGTTTCTGTTTGAACTATACATTAACTATTAGTTATATTGATGATGCAGAATATAAGAAGCTCAAGGAAGGCTAAATTTAAAGAAGCAATAATATATGGACATTGGCATGATTTCATAGTGAAGCTGATAGAAATCTTCTATGATTATGTTTCTAGTATTATTAGTCTTATTTTATAATTATATTTATTGTTTCTAGGATTTTAGGCTTCGGGGTATTTTGGTAACACCAATGCTAGAGACCCACATTTTGCACCCACAAATTCATCCATAATGATGTGACAAGGGTGGTGGGTCCGATATCATTGAGTGTTTAACAAATTAAAAACTTACACTTGTCAGATTATATCCTTGTAGGTTGAATTGTGAAAGATTTATAAAGGTCTCAAACATTTTCCATTTTGGTAATTTGCAGAATTTCCGAATATGGGATGCGTAGATCTCCCATGGGTCGTCTTGTGGATCAAGTTATTTAATTAATCTTTGTTTTTGTTTCTTGTTTAGTCTTAAATTAGTTTTAGAAGTCAAAGATATTTTAGTAGTTTCCTTTTTTGGTTATAGTTGGTTTAGGAAGTCTCCTAGTTCTATATAAAGCCATGTAATGCTTATATTTTAATAGAGTTAATATTTTAGAGAATTTTGAGAGCTTTGAAGCCTCTTGGGTTTGTGTGATGCAACTCTAACCCTAGGTGTGATGCCTACGAAATCTAGGTACGATGCTTAGACCTATCTTCTTTTCTTTTTCTTTTCTGTTTCAATTTACTATTCTCAGATTACCATTCACAGCCCTCTAAAAGTGCACTTTTCAACCTTAAAACTCCTTCTAATGACTCCCAAATCAACCATAATCCCTCCCCCTACCTATTAGCCTTCAATTTAACCCTTTAAACCCTAAATTACTTGCTTTGTTTTCAAAATTCAGCGCTATTCCACATCTATTAGGCGTCAGAGCATAGGGTTTTGCCATGATGTTTTCACATTGTGGGAGATCCAATATAAGTGGATTGACTTGGGAAGAAAGTAAAGTGCTTCTTAGAGAAAATATTTGTCTAAGGGATCAAGATGATTTTCTTGATCCATTGTATGCTCGTAAGCAAGGTAATATGCACGTGATTGATTATGCAAGAAAATATAGGATTTATTTATCAAGTCTGGAGTTGTCGAAAGTGAACGGATGACTATTGCTTTATTTCAAAAGTGGATTGAGATTTGGAATTAAAACTGAGATGTCTCATGCATATTTGGAAGATCTCAAAGATGCTAATGAAACAACTATACAATTTGAGTTTTTTTTTTTTTTCTTGTAGAATTTAAGGACAAATCTATAGTTTTGAAACCTGCGCATAATGGAAAGACTGTCCAATAAAAGAAACCAACAAAAACTCCTAAACAAAAGGCTAAGGTGCCACAAGAAGATGATGAAAAGCCACAAGAAGATGCACCAAAACCAAATATTGTTTTTAGGGATGAAAACCATACATAATTGAAGTTGCATGCCATTGAATAACCAAATCAAATTAAACCAAGCCTTAAGTCCCATCAAATGGGGTAGACTACATATATCCTTCTTCTCCACTCGACTCTATCCAAGGCCATTTCTTTAGTCAAACTAAAGAGACTCATATTTTTATTTACTACATTAGCCCATGTCAGTCTAAGTCTGCCCCTTCCCCTAACACTTCCATTTACTGTCACTGTATCGCATCTCTTCACTATTGCCTCTATTGGTCTCCGTTGTATATGACCAAACCATCTCAATCTATTCTCTCTTAACTTATCTTCTATCAGTACTACTCCTACCCATTCTCGAATATACTCATTTTAAACTCTATTGTTTCTAGTCATGCCACACATCCACCTTAGCATCCTCATCTCAACAACACTCATCTTAACTACATGTTGTTTCTTAGTTGCCTAACATTCCGTTCCATACAGCATCACTAATCTAATAGTTGTTCTATAGAACTTTCCTTTTAGTATAGTGGGTACTCGTTTATCACATAGTACCCCAGATACACTTCTCTACTTATGCCACCATGCCATAATTCTATGGACCACATCTGCTCCAATCTCCCCAATCGTTGTGATAATCGATCCTAAATAATGAAAATTTTCACTCTTAGGTAGTTCTTGGTTCTCAATCTTCACTTCTCCTCTGCTTCCATTGTTACTGTTACTAAAATTACATTCCATATACTCTATTTTAGTTCTATTTATCCTAAATCCTTTAGATTCAAGTACTTCTTTCCAAGTCATCAACTTTGTATTAACTCCTTCTCTAGTCTCATTTACTAACATGATATTATCTGCGAAAAGCATACACCATGGCACATCATCCTGAATATTTCTCGTCAACTCATCCATAACTAAAGCAAACAGATAAGGACTTAAGGTTTATCCTTTGTGTAACCTTATAGTAATTGGCAATTCACTTGTCTCTCTAGCAGGCGATCTAATAGTGGTCACCACACCTTCATACATATCCCTAATCACATCAATGTAACCATTTGTCACCCATTTTTTCTGTAACATCCACCAGATTATATCCCGATGCACTCTATCATATACTTTCTCAAGATCGATAAAAATCATATGAATGTCTCTTTTCTTTTCTTTATACTTTTCTATAACTCTCCTCAAAAGATAGGTCGCTTCCATTGTTGACCTACCAGGCATAAACCCAAATTGATTCTCTAACACTTCTGTTATATCTCGGAATTGACGTTCCATCACTCTCTCCCATACTTTCATTATATGACACATTAGCTTGATTCCTCTATTGTTGTTACAGTTTTGGACATCTCCTTTATTCTTATAGATTGGCACTAAAATACTTGTTAGAATAGTTATTTTCTACTTTATTGTTCTTCTGTCAATATTTACCTAAATTGACGGTATGATGGTCATTTCGCTATGTTAGGGTTTGTATATATATTTTGCTGATGTAGAGTGAACATTTACTCTAGATATATATATATATATATAATTACTCTCTCTCTCTCTTCTCTTCTTCTTCTTTTTCTTCTTTTTCTTCTTCCTCTAAACCCTAACACTAATTTCTTCATTATACATTCTAACTTGGTATCAGAGCAATCTATTCTTCATTAGGAAGTGTTCTATAGATTCTGGAGATTAATCGGAGGTTACCGTGATGTGTTGACATCATCATACGTAGAATGATGTTATCATGACATCAGCACTCTTGAGATGTATGGTGATTTTTGTGAAATTTTTTGATCATCCTGCTATGAGTTTTTGATTTTTGAGAATATTTTTTTGGTGCCTATCTTTGAATTTGGATTTGGGTTTTGTTTTTGCTGAATCTTGCTGAAATCAACACTATAGGGGCCGAAAATCCTAACCCCAGTGATATTTGGTGTTAATTTGTTGTTCTAATTTTGTTGGGTGAGTATTTGGTTTCGAATTTGTGCTCCTTTCTGTTCGGCAAACTCTGTGTATGTTCAGTAGGCACTTTTTTTATTTTTTTTATTTTTCTATTGAAATTGACTATATAGGGGCTGAAATCCTTCCAGCAAGGGATAATTGATCTTTAGTGTTAATTTCTACTTGTGGGTTGTTGTGTTGGTTCAATTTGGGTCTAAATCTATTTGGTAGATCTGTGTCTTCCCCACTTATTCCTGATTTGGCATGGATTCCTATTTGTTGAGCTAGTTCTGTAACCTGTATTGGTTATTGTGGGTATTAGTTGCTGTGGATATTGACTATTTACAAGTATTTTTGCTACATTTGTGCTCATTGTTAAGTATTCTGTGTTATTGATCATCATGGTCGAAATTGAGGCTAAGGCTATGGCTGTGGGTAAAAATGATGACATGCCTAAATCTATTACTACAAAGAAATTGAATGGTGCCAACTACTTAGCTTACACTCATGCAGTCAAAATTTTCTTGCGTGGCAAGAGGAAGTCTCACTTCCTTAGTGAGCTCCCTTCTGCCACTGATGACAAAGCCTATGATGATTGGTTTAGTGAAGATTGTTGTGTTATGGATTGGATTTGGCACAATTTGGAACCACATGTTGCCACTACCGTGGAATTTTGTGATATCTCTAAGAAAATATGGGACTCCTTCGCTGAATCTTTTTTGAATCAAAGTAATGTCTATCGGGTCTATGAGTTATATGAGCAGATATTTTCTATGCACTAATCTGGCCAGTCCCTTCTCAAGTATTATAATAGTCCCAAGACCTTATGGGATTAGTTATTGCAGTATCGACCTTTTATTACGGATGTGAACAAACAAAAGCTGCATTGGGAGGAGTTTATGATGGCTTCTTTACTCTCTGGCTTAGATCTTGAATTGTGGGGGTTCAAGGATCAGATTCTTGCTAGTGAGACTCTACTTTTTGTTGCTAATACCTATTCTCGGTTGTTACATTCTTCCTTGGGTCAAGCACAACCTACCACTGGGCCTTCTACTTTGTTATCCTTTGTAATGGTCTCTAGTAGTAGAGATTGTGGCCTTACTCGAGGGGGTTTTCATAACTTATCTGGCCTTTGTGGCTCTTCTTATAGTTCACGAGGATCTCGTGGTGGTGGACCTCATGGTGGTGGTTCCCGTGGTGGGGATAGTAGTGGACCTAGCTCTCTCATGCGTGGTAATTGCAAGTGTACTCATTGTGGTTCCCAAGGTCATACTTAACATTGGTATTAGTAAAAGTATGGCAAACTTGACCATGTGCATCAGGTTATGGATGCCTTATCCTCACAGTCCTCCTTGTTTTCCATTGGTTCTATTGCTTCCCCGGTTGATTCTCATGAGACACTCACTACTTAGATTAATGAGCTTACTGCTCTTGTCTAGTCTCTTCGGCCTAGTATACCTTCATCCTTTACCGCTACTCTGGCTAGTTCAAGTAATATTGCATGTGTGGCTAAGTCTACTCAGCCTTGGCTCCTACACTTTAGTGCTAGTTCCCATATCTCTAGTAATTCCTCTTTTTTTTGATAATCTGAGGCCTGTTGATCATACCATTATATTTGCTAATGGATCTTTTCGACCTATTAGTGGTCAAGGTCTTCTTCACCCCACTCTATTCATTTCTTTACCTTCTGGTCTCTATGTTCCTAAGTTTCCATTGAATTTGTTTTCTGTTAGTCAATTAACTCAAGCTCTCCACTATTTTGTATCTTTTCTCCCACTTATGTGTTTTGCAGGACCTCTAGACCATGAGGATGATTGGTTCGGGGCATGAGAATGATGACTTATACTTTTTGGACATAGAGATTCCTTCTCATCCTCCATCTTTTGTGTTGAGTGCTAATGTATCTCCTCTTTAGTGACATTTCTGCTTGGGTCATCCTTTTTTTGGCCAAGCTTAAGTTAGTTGTTCCTGGTTTGAGTCATGTTTCTCAGATTGATTGCGAAGCCTGTCAATTTGGGAAGCATCACTATAGTTCGTTTCTTAGTAGGAGTGTTAGTCGTGTGTCTGAGTCTTTTGCTTTTGTCTATACAAATATTTGGGGTCCTTCTCGAACTCCCACAATTAATGGTTTCCTTCATTTTGTTATTTTTGTGGATGATTACTCGTGGATGACTTGGTTGTTTTTAATGAAATAACGATATGATTTGCCATCTATTATCTCTAAGTCTTACAATGAAATCGTTACTCAATTTCGAAAACATATTAAGATATTTTGTTCTGATAATGCTTTACAATATGTACAGTATATTGTGACTAACTTTTGTGATGCTCGTGGTATTATTCATCAGACTAGTTGTTCTCATACATCACCTCAAAATGGTGTTGCAGAGTGTAAACACCGTCATTTGTTAGATGTTGCTCGAACACTAATGTTTAATATGCATGTTTCCAAACAGTTTTGGGGCGATGCAGTTCTCACTTTCTGTTTTCTTATTAACTGTATGCCTGTTAGTGTTGTTCCTACGTTTCCCTATTCTTAATTATATCCCACATCATCTCCTTTTTCCTTGTCATATCGTGTTTTTGGCTATGTAGCTTTTGTTCATGCTCTTGACCCCGGCATAGATAAGTTATCTCCTCGTGCTCACAAGTGTGTGTTCTTAGGCTATTCTCGTTGTCATGACCTGAACCCACCCCTATGGATTAGAGTCATAACCGGCCAGTAATCACGAGGTTACCTGCGGCCTCAGTCAGAAATGGAGTCATATTTAATAATAGGGGGCCAAAATGCAGAAGAAAAATTTACAGTTGTCCAATGAGCTATGTATATATGGCTTAACCAAAACATTCCCATGTTCATATAATAACTCACACCATACAACATTCATATTGTGTAAGTATAACATACGTCCAGGATTCATTCAGTAGTTAGTTTTCAACAAAAGAAATACCAAAACCAAGGTTATACAAGTTCGGTCACACGTGACCGCAAGGGACAAAAGAAAGGTAAAACAAAAGTAAGGCCTCTACATGAGGCGACCTTGGTTGATCTCACGAAACTTGGTTTTTCAACGCTCACTGGGGCTGGGGCTGGACATTCTGCTGCTCACCTACATACATATAAATACAGAGTGTGCTAATGTCCAATGAATAATACCAGAGTAAAGAGGTTAATGTATGAGACCCATCCATAAATGAGTCATACTTATAATTTAAACATTTGAACTATTATTCCCATTCATATCAGATTTATAGATCATAACAAAGCAAAACGACCTCGGGTCCAATACATCATATCTATATACAAAACGACCTTGGGTCCAACTCACGTACAAAACAACCTTAGGTCCATGGTATACAAAACAACCTTAGGTCCATCTATACCGAACAACCTTTGGTCCAATACTCATTCATAGATCGACCTCAGGTCTAATGGGTCTATGTGCCATTGACCATCGATCCTTCATATCATGATACCAAACGACCTTTGGTCCAACATTCTAATATTCATAATTATGAGCATATAATCATGATCACATTCGTATTCACATTCAAAACGACCTTTGGTCCAATCAATTCCTTATTCAAAACGACCCTTGGTCTATTTAACATTCATACAGAACGACCTTCGGTCCAATTCATATATAAGATGACTTTTAGTCTATCTTATTAAACATTCCAAACGGCCTTAGGCCCACTTTTAATTTTTACATCAATTACTTTACAGAATCTATTACGAATTGAACGAATAGAATACTCATTCATAGTACAAATTCATAAGTTTAGAAATTTACCACATAGGTAAAATTTAGAAAATAATGCATACACAAAAATATCTTTACTAAGATACTACTCACAGTTTTCCGGTGCTTGATTCGTCATTGCAGTTGACCCTACATGATTCATAACACAATGGGTCATAATACAATTCAATCCATTCTTTAATTTGCATAATGCTCTGAGGCTTCTTTCATGCTCTTTAGTTCATTTACAATGTCCAATGCATGCCTAAGAGTGCTTAGAAATGAAAGAGAACGAAAAATGAAACATAAAGCGTCTTTTCAAAATTTTTGAAACAGGGCTCTCCACTCAAGCGGACCCCTCTGATCTGCAAAAGTACTGGTTGCCTCATTTTTGCGCTCGAGCATGACTTTGGATGCTCGAGCTGAGAGTCAAAACATGTGACTGGGTGCTCGAGCGTAACTCCTCCCGCTCGAGCGGACATCAATGTCTGCAAAACTTCTGGGAGTTAACATTTTTCGCTCGAGCAGCGCTTTCCCCGCTCGGGCGGACATACCGAATTCTAGAGTTTCCAAAATTGCATTTGAAGCTCAAACTTAGTATTCAAAGGTCCAAAGCTCGTGTTTTTGGTACAAAAACATGGAAGGTCAATGCATGGCATGAGAATATGGGTTATTTGAGACCAATTGACCAAAACCATGATCTAATTCTCAAATCATTTAACATTTTTTTCTTCGTATGGTTAAAGCTCATGCATTCAAACTTCATACAAACTTCATATCTTCATGAATCATTTATGTATGTCAATTATTGACTCCAATCCGTCTTCAAATAGCGCCAATGATGCTCAAAATTATGGACTTTATTAAAATTATACATGCATGTATAATTTGGTTTCATATTCCTCATGTTTCAATGATCAACTTCTAATTACAACATAAATCCTTAGAATTGAGTTTCGTATCATGATAATTCTCACATGCATGTAGTAAGGGACTCTCAAATTAACATGAACTACATGTTTCATGCTCAAATATGCAAATTCATGGCAATTTCTTACATGCATGTGTACATTGACTTCAAATTCATCAAATTCAACTTAATTCTTGTTCTTGGTCACATAACAAGCTAGAATTCATGCAAGGATGAACTTAAACTCATGAAATCGAGTTCATTTACTCACCTAGGAGTTCAAATCTTCCAAATTCTAGCTAGCTCGTTGAATTAACTTCTCAATTTCAAGCTCTTAGTTCAAATCCCCAATTTTGTGCTCCATTTCTCTCTCTCTCTCTCTCTACAATCGGCTCACTCTCTCTCTAGAGTGTTTATTTTAGATTTTTGAGCTCCAAGGAAAATGAATAAAAGTGTAATTAGGCCCTTATATAAGCTTGTCTAATCAAATTTGATTAGGGCTCAGTAATTGTGCTTAATTCAATCAGTTTAAACTAATTAATTCGTTTCAAATAAGTTTTCAATTAAATTTCACCACAGGCTCTAAAAATCATGCCAATCACATTGGTACAGTAAATTTTGATTTTTGACGCCTCTACGGTCTTTAATTTAAATTTTCTAACAGAAAATCGAATAGATTTTCCTACGGTGAACAGATAGAAATTCAACACACATATAGTCATAAAATTAGCATTCAAAATCATATCAAGCTCATAGTTATAAGCACAATTTGAACCAATTACCATAACATAGAGTAGGGTTATCACACTTGTACTCGGAAAGGGTATCGATGTTATTATCCTGAGTCACGTCAATACTTTGTCAGTGCTGATGTTACCTTTTTTGAGTCCACTCCTTTTTTCTTCTCCTCTGGACACTAGTTATTCACAGATCTTCTCTCTGGTAGTGAGGGGGAGCCAGCTACTCTCGTACTCAGAAAGGGTATCGATGCTATCATCCCGAGTCACGTCGATACTTTGTCAGTGCTGATATTACCTTTTTTTGAATCCACTCATTTTTTCTCCTCATTTGGACACCAGTTATCCACTGATCTTCTCTCTTGTCGTGAGGGGGAGCCAACTTCTCTCACCCCTACTCTTCCGTCTCGAGTTCCTTCCTCATATTTTTTTATATCCTCCCCCTCCAGTCTTCCCTTTACCCCTTCTTTGCAAGTTTATCAACAGTCTCAAGCTGATCGCATTGTATCTTATGGCCTGACCAATTCATCTCCTTCGTCTGAGGTTCCTAACTTCCCTATTCCATCTGCAGATATGCCCTCTAATGACCTTCCCAATGCCCTCCATAAAGGCACATGTACTTGCACTCAACATCCTATTGCTAATTTTGTTTCTTATAATCGCCTCTCTCTTGGTCTTCACTTCTTTGCTTGTAGCTTGTCTAGTATTATTATTCCCTGCTTCTATTAGCAGGCTATGTGTATCTCTAGTTGTAAACATGCAATGGATGAGGAAATGCATGCCCGTCATAAGAATCACACGTGGGAAATTACCTCTCTCCCTTTTGGTAAATCTAGTGTGGGTTGTCGTTGGGTTTATACTGTTAAGTATCTCCCTGATGGGACTATTGATGGCTTAAGGCTAGCCTAGTAGCCAAAGGCTACACATAAACCTATGGTGTTGATTACTTGGGGACTTTTTTCCTATGGCATGTCTTAATTCTGTTCGGATCCTTCTCTCCATTGTAGTTAGTTAGTCTTAGCCTTTGTATCAACTGGATACCAAAAATGCCTTTCTTCATGGCGATCTCTAAGAGGAGGTCTATATGGATCGACACCCTGGCTATGTTGTTCCCGGTCATGAGCATCTTGTTTGTCGCTTGAGAAAGGCCTTGTATGGTCTCAAGTAATCCCCTCGTGCATGGTTTGATTGTTTCAGTGTTATTGTGATTGCCTATGGTTTTCGCCGTTCCACTTTTGACCACTCTATCTTTGTTCGGCACTCATCTACTGGGAGTATTGTTCTTATTGTCTATGTCGATGAAATAATCATTTATGGGAGTGACTCCACTGGTATTGCTGATTTGAAGTAGTATTTGGGCCAACAATTTCACACTAAAGACTTGAGCCATCTTCAATATTTTCTTGGGATTGAAGCTGCTCGCTCTTCTCAGGGATTGTTTCTCTCCCAAAGGAAGTATGTTCTTGATCTTCTCATTGAGACTTCCCTTTAGGTGCTTGCCTTAGTGTCAAACTTTGTGGTTAAACTGGGGACTTGTTTCTTGGTATTGGTTGTTATCATCGTTTGGTTGGAAAGTTAATCTATTTCACTGTCACTCATTTTAATGTATGCTGTGGGTGTAGTTAGTCAATTTATGCATGCTTTCTTCCAACCCCATTTTATTGCTGTGTGTCGCATTTTACAGTACTTAAAGAGTGCCCCTGATCGGGGTTTGCTAGATTGCCTATCTTCCTCGTTATCTATTACTAGCTTCTGTGATGCTGATCGGGCTAGTAATCGGACTGACCGCCGTTCCACCTTGGGATATTATACCTTTGTTGGTGGTAATCTTATTACTTGGCGTAGCAAGAAACAACTTCCTGTTGCTTGTTCTAGTGTCGAAGCTGAGTACCGTGCCATAGCTCATACTGCTTTTGAGATACTTTAGGTCCAGTCTCTTTTTCGAGATTTTAGTTTTTCTGTTCCCATTCCTATGAGTATGTCTTGTGATAATCAGGTTGCTATCTTCATTTCCAATAATCCCATGTTTCATGAACGAACGAAACATATCGAAGTTGATTGTCATTTTATCCATGATCTCTTATTACGCAAGCAACATGTGATTCCTTATGTTCATTCTGAAGATCAATTGGGTGATATTCTCACTAAACCTTTGGCTTGGTCTTCATTTCATCATTTATCTGTCAAGCTTGGCATGTTTGATCTCTATGCTCTAGCTTGAGGGAGAGTGTTAGAATAGTTATTTTCTGTTTAACTATTTATCTGGTACTATTTACCTAAGTTAAGGATATGATGGTCATTTTACTATGTTAGGGTTTGTATATATATTTTGCTAATGTAGAGTGAACATTTGCTCCAAATATATATAAAATTACTCGATCTCTTCTCTCCTTCTTCTTTTTTTTCTACTTCTAATCCCTATAAATCCTAACACTAAATTTCTTCATTATACATTCTAACTATACTCTTCCTCCACTCTTCAAGTATTTTCTAGTCAACAAAATCTTGCTAAATAACCTAGTCAACCAAGAAAACCCCTTTCTACCCAAACATTTCTAAGCTTCAATAGGGATATCATCCGGTTCTAAAGCCTTATTCGATTTCATCATCTCAAGTGCAATTTCCCCTTCAAAATTCTTAATCCTTCTATAAAATCTAGAGTCCTAGTTTCCCTTTTTACTGCCTAGTTCCTCCCGTTTTGACCTCCCTCGATGGTCCTCATTTAATAACTTCTCAAAATAGTTATTCCACTTCTCCTTAATCTCTTCATCCTTCATCAACACCTTAGAGTCCTCACTCTTGATGCACTTAACTTGATTAAAGTCTCTTGTTTTCCTCTCTCTTATCTTAGCAAGTTTGTATATCATTTTCTCTCCTTCCTTACTATCTAGTCTAGTATATAATTCATCATAGGCTTTCATCTTAGTTTCGCTCACTACCTTTTTGACCTTCTTATTAGCAAATCTGTAGCTTTTAAGGTTTTCCTCAGTTCTATCATTTTGCCACTTCTTAAAGCACTCTTTTTTAGTTTTTACCATCGCTTGAACCTCCTTCCTCTACCACCAAGTTTTCCTAGAGTTGGGTCCTTTTCCTTTTAACTCTCCAAGAACTTTCCTTGAAATTCTCCTCATACAATTGGCCATCGAGTTCTATAGAGTGTTAGCATCATCTTCCAAGTCCCAAGTACCTTTTTTATCCATTTTATTCCTAAATATTTCTAGTTTATCCCTTTTTAGGTTCTACCATCTCGTCCTACGACGCCCATTATCCTTCCCAGCTTTATATTGGCCTTAAAAGCATAAATATAGTACCAAAATCCTATATTGAGATGTTAGGCTCTCTCCAGGAATCACCTTACAGTCGTTGCATTTTAGACGGTCTACTTTTTTTGCTAGAACGTAATCTACTTGGCTCCTAATTGACCCACTCTTAAAGGTTATTAAATGATCCTCTCTCTTCTTATACATAGTATTGGCCACCACCAGGTCAGAATCCAATGCGAAATCTATAATACTCCCTCCAGTCTCATCTCTATCACCAAAACCGTACCCACCATGAACCCTCTCATAACCTAGTTTATCTATTCCTACATGGCTATTGAAATCACTACCTATAACTAGGGTCTCTCCTACGAGTATGTCTTATAATAGCTCATCCATTTGGTCCCAAAAATCTTTCTTAGTCTGATCATTTAATGCTACTTGGAGGGCGTATGCACTAATAACATTCACGATATTCTCTCCAATAATTAGTTTAACTAACATAATCCTATTACATTTCCTAATGACCATAACTACATTTTTTACAAGACCCTTAGAAACTATTATTCCTACCCTATTCCTGTGTCTACCCTTGTCACTGTAATATAGTTTAAAGTCGGTATCCTCTATTTCCCTAGCTTTCTCACCCGTCCACTTAGTTTCTTGTACGCAAGCTATACTAACTCTCCTCCTAATCATGGCATCTATCAATTCCATAGTCTTACCAATTAAAGTTCTTACATTCCATGTGACTACCCTAAAAAATGCGGAAACCTTTGCTTATTTTTCAATTCCATAGTCTTAGCTTCTTTATCTGTGCTCGTCCAAAAAAAGGCGAAAACTTTTGCCTATTTTTCACTGCACCCAGGCGTCGATGTGGCGCTCCTTGTTCACTTTTCGAAACACTCGGAGGTAGGCACAACGCATCACTTAAGGGGAACAACCTACCATTTAATCAATTCAAAGTAGGATTCATTTTCATAAGGGATCCGAGCAGCTTTTTTACATGTTGGTTGTCGGCTACGTAACACACAACAGTCCTTTACCCAGCCTTGGGACCGGCGGAGTTGTTAAAAAACCGTAACGGAGTTAGTTGCATGCCAATGAATATGTTTAGAATTTTCCTAA
>NW_021028012.1:22103-54858 GCF_004153795.1 Camellia sinensis
ACCACAAAAAGTTTGAGCTGCGTGTTCAAATTTCAAAAATGTGAGCTGCGTGTTCACAATGAAAAGTATGAGCTGCGTGTTCAGAAATTCAAAAGTTTGAGCCGTGTGTTCAAAATACAAAAGTGTACTGTGTTATGAGCTGTGTGCCAATCAAATAGAATGTTATGTTATGGACTGCATGTTCAGATTGAGTAGTGTTATGAGCTGCATGCCGATCAAACAGAATGCCGTGTTATGGACTGCGTGTTCAGATTGAGCAGTGTTATGAGTTGTGTGCTAATCAAACAGAATGTTGTGTTATGGACTACGTGTTCAGATTAAGCAGTGTTATGAGCTGTGTGCCAACCAAACAGAATGCTGTGTTATGGACTGCGTGTTCAGATTGAGCAGTGTTATGAGTTGTGTGCCAACAAAACAGAATGCTGCATTATGGATCGTGTGTTTAGATTGAGCAGTGTTATTAGTTGTGTGCCCAAATATGCTGTGTGCCCAAATATGCTATGTGCCCAAATGAGTCGTGTGCCAAATTAGCGAAATGCTGAGTATAAATTGTGTATGTAAATATGCAAAGAAGTGCAAAATACATCACATAAAATATGCAAATGTAGTATATACCTCATGCGCGTGATGAGATAGATGGGACTCCGGCTCCCGCAGCAGCAGGTCTTCAGGTGCCCGTCGTGCGAAGTCCATGAAGTGATAGAAGGTGCTAGGAGGTAGAACGTGCTCCTGCGGGTCATACTCCTCTGGGTCGAATGGCCGTATCCTCGGAGGCAACAGTATGATGTCGGGCTTGTCCTCTGCATATGGAAAGCCTCCGCCATACGGAATATCGTCGGCCATCTGAAGAAATCTGCAAAAGATGCAAAAATGAGCGAAATAAGCCAAAATCGCAAAAAGTCAACAAAAGTCAACTCTCGAGAAGCGAAAAAGTCAACAAAAGTCAACGCCTGAGAAAAGGTGCCAAACTTTGAGACAAACATACCTCAAGTGGTGAAAATGGAGAAAGAGGCTCCGAAAACAAATTCTAATCGGTGCAAATCGAAGAGAATTGAAAGTGTTCGCGAAACAACTTCGCGTGGGGAGTTGAAAAACGCGTATAAAGTGCAGATCTAAGAGAGAAAAGGGTCTAGGGAGCAAGAAGAATGTATTTCGGCCTTGGAGGTGTGATACAAACTGATTTGGAGTTGTGTACTTAAAGAACCGAAGCTAAAAGACCAAACTGCCTTGAATTTCTATAAACTGGTTGGCCAACCAATTTTTCTGGTCAGCCGACCACTTTGGTGGTCAACAACTGGTTGGCCAACTTCCTAGGTGGTCGGCCATCCCTCCTAGGTGGTTTCCAAGGTCCCTTTGTTCTCCTTACGTGTTTTGATATTGATTGGAGTCCTCGGCTCTTGAGAAATTACAAGAAAAGTACACTTTTCGACTCAAACATGTCCCCGCGGGAACTTCAATTCAAGTCTTCGATGCGTAACTCATCGTTTACTCGTCAAGAGCAAGGTGTATCCTTTTTGAGTATGTTATGACCCTTCTGAGAGGTAAATCGGGAGTTACGTTTGAATTACGCTTTTCTTTTTCGGCATTTCTTTTGCATGACCTTGCACTTTCCACACGCGTTGTCGCACATGTTTCACCTGCATTGTTATGCACACCACTTGTGGCTTTGTTATACACTCACTACTTGTGTTGGCACGCTCGTTTCGGCTACATTGTTTTGCATCCATACCGCATTGTTATGCGTCACACTTAGGTTGCATTGTCATGCATCCCTTGACTTACGTTATTACGCACTTTTCACTTGCATTGCTATGCATGTTTCTATCAATATTGTACCTGTTGAGTTTCTCTCTTTTGCAGGCACGATATTGTATGTACGGTTCATTTGAAGCTGGCACGACCAGACGAACCCGACGGTATTGTATTTTTCGCGTGAGACGTAGCGAGAATTGTATAATTCTCTTACATCCTTTCTGCATGTAATGTTGTTTGGTTCGTATTCGCTTGCTTAAACTGTTGCATTTATCTTTGCATAATTGCTTCGTTACAGCTTTCTTTGCATGATCATAAGTTATGTTTGGCTTTGTGCATGTCACTTGCATTTTGCCCCTGCCTGCAGGCACATCTCTTTATTATCTTGCATGTTTGTCTTAGTCTTCGGCCTTGTCAAAAATGGGTTGTCTCTGGGCTTTGACATTCACTCCCGTCACTTGTGACTTTCGAGTTCTGTCAAAGAGGGCCAACTGTAGACACCCTATTTTTGACCGACCTTAAGACTCAGACGTCATCGATTGAGCGCTCGGTGATGATGCATGTTGTGCTCGTTCTGAGGTTTCGGAGTTTTGGCTGAGAGCCTTGCCTCCGGGCCTCTGAACTCTTTGTGCTTTGGCTCGGTTTGCGGACCAAGTCTTGTTTTCCCTTCTCGGAAGGAGGGAGTGGTCTTGTAGACCATCTCTCCGTGGTCGTAGACTACTTTTCGTGGTCATAGGCCACTTTTCCCATTTGGAGACTAGTTTTCGATTTTTGGAGCCTTTGGCCGCGCGCCTTGTCTCAGGACCGCTTAACATTCTCCGTTTGGCGTGGTTTTTGAACCACACCTTGTTGCCTTTGCCTAGAGGAACACTCTGGTCCGGGAGACCACTTTTGTGGTTGCATGCCACTTTTGGTGCTCGTCAGCTAGTTTTCGGGGCTTTTGGCCGCGTGCTTTGCCTCTCGATTTCTCGTCTTGCATCCATTTTGGTTTATTTTTTGTACAAACCTTGTTTTCCTTATTTGGAAGGTGGTATAAGGGTGGGAGACCAGTATTTCTCCTGGCTGACCACTTTTCCTTTTTCCAGCTAGTTTTCTTATCACATAACTGGCTTTCTTGGTCTTTGGACCATTTTTTCTGGTCGGCCACCACACCACCACCTTGCATTTAGTGTGTTGACCTTTCCCACCTATGGTCGACCAGTTTTTGCTCTATTTGACCACCTAAAATGGTCGGCCGACCACTTAAACTAGCAGGCCGACCACCGGCTGCTTTTTGGCACATTTTTGGAGATATTTTCCTCCAGCTGTAGCTGGAGGACATTAGACTCATCCTCCATACACGTGTATGGAGGGATTGCCTTGGTGCTTAGCTTCTCCTAGAAGCTTTGCCTTTCCTGTTCTATAAGAGGGAAGCTCCTCCTCCCTCCTCTAGGTTCAGAAAATCTGAGGGAAGAGGATAGATATAGTGTTGTATCTATATTGCCTTGTTTGCTACATTTTTGTACTCAAAAGTGTAGATTTGTCTTAGTTTTGTGCACAAACACACACTTAAACACCTTGCTTGTGTTGCTGAGGCTCCTTGAGGTTGTTTTTGGTGTTCTTAGACTGGTTTAAGGTCAAAAAGCCTGCTGAAGTTGCAGTTATAAAGAGGGTCTTCAAGGGTGAGCTTTTGACCTTTAAATCCCCCTTTCTTGCTTAAGCTTTTAGCCTATCTTGCATGCTGTTTTAACCTTAGCTCATAACTTATAAAAGTTCTATTTTTGCATGCTTAAAAAGTTTGTTTAAGATCACTTTTGTGTTTGGGGTTTACCCCCTCTTAGGCCTTGTGTGGCCTTGTTTTTGAGCCTTTTTTGTGAGCTTCGGGACCACCTTGTATTGGCCTTCTCACCACTGAAATCCCTTTGGTGTTTTAAGATCCTAAGAAGGAAAAGGTCATCCCCTCTCCTTGTGTCTTCTTTACATGCCTTAATATGCCTCATGTTTGAGCACCTTTACTAAGCTTGTGTTGGCTTGTTCTTAGCATGTATTTGTGGTTATTTTGCTGAGGCATACCACTGTTTTTACTTGTCTTGGTCACTCCATGCATGGTTAATACACTTGTAGTGTAAATCACACACACTAGCTTTGTATGCTTCATGAAGTAGCATGTATTTCTAGCCTATGTTATGTCCATTTCAGCATGTTCTTGGGCTTGTTTTACCATGTCATACCTCTGTTTAGGTTTGATTTGGTTAGCCTTTGCATGCTTCTTGCACTTGTAGTGCATTTCCATGAAATAACCTAACATGCATCATGTTGTGACATGTCATTCTAGCATGCTTTTGGCTTAACTTCATGAAGCTTTTGTCCATGTTTTAACATGCTTTAGCTTTGATTTTGGTTGTTTTGGCCATGCATGACTTGCTTTGTATAGCTATAGTTCAAGCTTGTTAGCTTTGTACACCAAGTCCACTAGCATGCTCTACTTGGCTTATTTGAATGATTTGGCATCACTTGTCATGTGATTTCAGTCCATGTTTCATGGCCATGCACTTGCATTTATCACTCATTCAATGCGTTGGAGGGTTTCCCCCTTTATGTCTTAACATGAACCATTGCGTATGCCTTCATGCCTTTGCTTGTGAGCCACCGTTTCAGTGTTTATTTGGGGTTATTATGCCATGATATAACTCTGATTTTTATTGCTTAAGTCATTCCATGCTTGGTCTTAATAGGTGTAGTGTAATCCACCTTATTTGCCTTGTATGAATCATGCTTCATGTCCTTTTTGCTAGCATATTTTAGCCTACTTCCATGCATGTTTTAGACTCATTCTAACATGTACTAGGACTCTTTTGGGTTGCCTTGATCACATGCTCCATGTTTTACATACTTGTAATACAAGTGCCTTGCTTGCCTCAAGCTTTGAGCATCATTGCATACTTCATTTGTGTTGTGTACATGATTTAGCATCATCCAACATGACATTTCAGAGCTTATAGCATGCTTATGTTCCTACTTCATTCATTCTTTGAATGTCTTTAAGTGTTGTGCATTATGGCCTTGTTATGGCCTTAGCTTGCATGCCTAAGCCTTTGGGCCCTCATCTCAACATCTTTAGGTCCTTGTTTTGACCTACTTGAGCTCTGTCCATGCTTAGTTCATGTATTTGTGCCATGTGTTGCACGCCTCCTTTGTGTTGCTCTTTGCTAGCTTTCATTCCTTAGGACCCTAGCATGCTTTACTTATATTGTTTGAATGATTTGGCATCATTTCTTCCATCATTTTAGTGCACTTAGTTTTGTTACACTTCCACTTTTGTCACTCATCGAGCACTCTTGAGAGTTATGCTCTTTGGCCTCTTTGATGGCCAATGCATTGTGCATGCATGCCTTGCTTTATGTGCCTTCATTTTATCACCAATGGCCACTGATTTGGGCATGACTGAGGTCTACCCCTTTTAGTTTAAGTCCATTGAACATGCCATGTATATTGCATTGAGTATGCCACATTGTTCATCGCATTATGTATGCCTTGTACTTTACATTGTGCATGCTTAGTTTACATCATTGCATTGTGCCTGCTAACTGATATTTGCATTGTGTGTGCATGTCCCTAACATTGCTAATTTGTCCTTGTAGCATTTCATTGTGTATGCATGCATTAGCATTGTTTGCATGCCATTAGCTTTGTTAAGTTAATCATGTCACATTGCATTGAGTATGCCATGTAGTTTATTCGCATTGTGTATGCCATGCTTGCTTGCATTGTGTTTGGAATAGGTGTTAGTCCAAACACGGGAAACGAGGGACGTTTCATACTTAAAGTGATGAAACGTGCCTTAATTCCCGCTTGCCAACGCTCTTGATCACGCATGATAGAGTTTTAGGCTTTATGTGTTTACTTGTACATTCATTTTCATATTGAATTGTGCAACTTTGCCTCTCGGCCATCATGCATGAAAATGCACGATTGGTGGCCCGAGGGTCAAGAACCACACCCCCTTGAGTTCATGACATGATAGGGAGGGTGGTGGTGCATACATATCTTGCAAATACATTGCCATGCCCTTTCTTGCTCTCTGTTGCAGAAAACTAGAGTCTGGCAGCAACAACTGGTCGGCCAGCCATAAATAGTAGCTGGCTGACCACTTTTCTTGGTTTTCAACAACAAAAAGTGGTCGGCAGGGGTCTGGAGAGACCAAAAGTGGTCGGCCACCCTCCCACTGGATTCCTAAGGTGGATTTTCATCTTTCTGGAGCTTGGTGCAAGTTTCTGAAAACAAATGAAAACAGAGGCAAATCAGGGTATCGCATTGGATTTTCTAACGAGGCGACGGGATATGCATGCATTCCTTTACCTCTGAGGCTCCTGATTTATTGCTTTCCTTAGCTACCATGCTTAGATTGCTAGGTTTTGCTTTGGTCTGTACCTTTAATAGTTAATGCGTTTAGCTATTTCAATTTGTTCTGTAATAATTAGTTAACTAGGATTAGTTAATTAATTTGTTGTGTAATAATTAGTTTAATTAGCTTAGATTAGCTAGTTAGCCCCTTATTCGGTCCCTCCCTCGAGAGGGCGCATTGTTGTAATAAGCATACATGTGTGTGATGCATGTCTTCCAATCTCCATTTATTTCTCCCTTTTACTTAATCGCTTACGATGGTTAGTTTTAGGGAATATTTCATTTAGCATACCTTATGCTTGCATGTTTGCATCCATTCATCTATATTGCATGCACCGGGCTTGGCGCATCATGCTAACTGTATTGTATTTCAATTCCAATTTGAATACATGTACCAATTTGCATCTCAATTGCATTTTTTTCATGTGTTGCATTAGCCATTTTAACATGAACTAAGATCATGCATTGATTTCTAACTAGTTCTTTGTTTTGGCTCGGTGTACACTGTGAGTGTTTATGCTTTAGCATACTGCATGTGTGTTAATGTTGCCATGAAAGTATGCTTGCCATGAGGCTATTTGCTTACGTGATTAACTGCTTGAATGCCTGTGGGTGAAGGTTGGATTACTTGAATTGGGACAATTCATAGAAATCTGCATTTTAGCCTACTTACGAGTAGTAAACTTCAAACCATTTTCCAAACAAACGGATATGCGATGGTTGGTTCCAAATTAGGTGATCTAGTCTATACTTGTTGTGCTATGCGCATCACATAGCAATTCTAGCTAATTAAACGGAATAAGAGCACATGTATTTTCAAAAACAAGATATCATGCTTAGTATAGGCCGATCTTTGATCGGGCGAGCGGGGGTGCTCATTAAATGACCTTCCCCAATTGTACCCAAGTTCCCGAGCCGAGGCAACTTTGGTGATGACGGACACGTGGCCTTAGGCACGAGTTAGGGTTTCCTAAATTGCCCCAAAATAAAATATTTAGGTGGCGACTCTGTATCTGGCAAAGCAGTCCATGTTTGACACTTCTTTATAAAAATCTGTTTTCCAAAACGATTTTCCAGATTTGGACTCTTTGGTGATTTATCGGTCTCACATCGCACATTGTGAGATTAGATTTAGAATCGTGACATTTGAGTCCGAACTGTGGTAAGCCCAAAATGAACGAAACGGGATTCTTCTCGGGGCGTGTCCACAATAGAGAGGCCTTGTACGGTTGTGTGAGTTCACTGTTTACCACTATAAAATGCCTCGCCAAGCCTCTTTCTATTTTTATGCCAATAATGTTTTCCTCACCTACCCATAATGCCCATGCCCAAAAGAACAACTCTTGAAACTCTTCCAATCCCTTCTCCAACTAGCCTGTCAGCCATACTACATACTTGTTGCAAGAGAGCTCCACGAAGACGGAAACCCTCACCTCTATGCCATGGTTCAATGCACGAAGAAAATCCAAACCTCCAACTCAAAATTTTTCGATCTCACTGGAACCAACGGCAGAATCTATCATCCAAATATAGAAAAACTCCACTCGCCAATAGCAAGTCGACAGTATATACAGAAAATGGGTGAGTTTGTCGAATGAGGAGAATTTAAATCTAAGGGGAAAAGTCCTTCGAAAAACAGAGACGAACTTTGGAGGGGAATACTTGGAGAAGCATAAACGGAGGAACAATTCTTTGCACTCTGTAAAGAAAGATGTCCCATCGATTATATCACAAAATGCCCCCAATTAAAAACATTTTTGAGGGATCATTACAAAAGAGAGAAGCCCCAATATACTAGCCCCTTTAATTCATTTCCTTTTCTTAAATGAAGAAGTAAAAAATGGGCAGAAAATAATATTTTGTTTGTAAGTCAAAATTTCATTTAGTACGAGTTATGTCAACATTGTTATCTCTCCGTTTTGGAGGGAAGACGACTTCCTTAAATTAGAGATACACAAAAATAATATCAACCATTTATATACTGATGAAGAACTATCCTCCTCATCTGATAACAGGAACTAGAACAATGGCCCATTCGCCCAATCTCCCCCTACCTCAAAGGACCCTCAAGAACAGGTAAAACCGCTTGGGCCAGAAGCCTCGGATGACACAATTACTTCTCCAGCATAATAAGCTTCAAGGACTACGACCAAGGCGCCATCTATAACGTCATAGATGACATCAAATACTCGACAATCCCTACCGAATTAATAAAAAATTTAGTAGGCTGCCAGAGAGATTTCCATGTATTTTTTAAGTTCCAACCAGATCTCACTATTAGAGGAGGAATTCCTTGTGTTATATTAACTAATGGGGACAGTAGTTAGTTAGATGTAATGTCCCCAAAAATGAGGGAATGGTTTGATGTTAATGTAACTATTGTCATGATTAATGAATATTTTTATTAATTTTATTTATGAAACCACTCAAAGTTTTATTTACTTACTACATTTCCCTGATCATCAACTATTACATCTTAAGTCACATCACTATTTTTTACACTGATGATTACATTTCGTAAAACATTAGAAAATTCTATTGGATCCATAACAACTGATCCTCTACGATCAACTTCCTCTTTGCTAACACCAACCTCCGAAATTGACGGACCAGGATCAACATCACTAGTGTCATCACCACCTTTGCATACATCAATCTCTGACAAACTCAGATGACCTGTGCATTCATGTCGATGAAGAATCATCTGAGAAGTTGTTTATTCTGAATAACACAAAGTCATAAAGCAACCTGCAAAAAAATTAATAGTATTAAACAAAAAAAATGCAACACAAAATAATGTTTGATTTAGATAGAATATTTTGATATTTCAAGTTTCAAGCATTATAAATCCAACGATCATATAGAATTCTTACAATCAAAGTAGATAAGTGTTGTAACAACCCCAACCTACGATTAGTTGTTAAACCATGATTATGCATGCCTAATAAGTAATTAAGAAGAAATCCTGAGTTAACTAAGTGTTCATTGCATTATTTGTGTTTATATCTGCCTATCGTAGGAATATCTGTTCATATTTCTATTTTGTTTTGAGAATTGAAGGCCTTATCGGCATTCGAATATGAAATTGACTTGATTTATGTGTTATGTGGGAGTTTTAGCATTTTATGGTAGGTTTAATAAAAATTCGATTCGGAACGATTAAATTAGAATAATTAATGTCAATTAATTAACCAACTCTTAATTAAGCCTATATAAGGCTAATATGACCCCACTACTTCATTGTTGCACCCTCATTTCCTCATCTTCAAGCTCCAAAACATGTTAGAGAGAGAATAGGAGAGAAATTGGGATCAAAAGCTAGAGAAAAAGGGGATTGCTATGAATTGTTGGAGAATTGAAGAGCATATAGAAGTTTAAGCCTATACACTTGTGAATTCAAGATTTAAAGTAAAAAATCAAGCCTTTAGTCTTGCTTTTGAGTTAGTGAGTTTATGAATATAAGAGGTTTAAGTGTTTAACATGAGAATTGAGCTTAAGAGCTAGAAATGAAGGAATTTGCATTAAATTATGCATGCGTCTATCTTGATTTTGTTTGGAGAATTCATCACATTTCTTACCATTTGACCTTAATTGATCATGTTTTAGAAAGTTCAAGTTCATAATAAGTCATACATGTCATGTTCATATCGTATTCTTAAAGTTTGAGTTTGAATTTGTACAATTGGCAAGCTTTGGGGCCTTAATTTTGCAAAATGATTTTGCATTCTCAATGTTTTACAAGTTTCCAAGTGTTTCCTCAAGTTTTGGGCCCAAGAGAATGTGTTTTGTTAGTTTAAAAATGAATTTTGAAGCTTGGAAGCAAATCTGGAAATTCTAGATTTGCTTATCTGCTCGAGCGACAGATCCTGCACTTGAGCAACCACCTTTATTTTTGCACTTCCGCTTGAGCGACTAAAAGTTAGCTCGAGCGTAAATTGCATGCTCCTAGAAATTCAAACATTTTGCAAACCGCTTGAGCGACCAGAGTTGCGCTCGAGCGAAGACCTCAGTCTTACGCTCGAGGCAACCATCGAGGCGGCCGTCGAGCAAAAATTCAGGCAACCAGGACTTTTGCAAAGTTTCAGACGGCACTCACATGTCTGGACGTCCGTTCTAGCGAAGGAAGTTGCGTTCAGTGAGGCCTCTATTTTCAGCATATTTGCCTAAGTGTTTTCAAGTGCATTTTAGCATCCTCATCGCATCCTAGGCATTCTTAAGCCCTAGTTAAGACATAATATGATGATAAGAAGTAAAACACAACTTAAAGAAGAAAAAAACTCAATTAATAATTCTAGGTGTGTAATTCATACGTATTTGTTCTATATCTGTGTAGGTCACACGTCGTAAGTTACCTGATTTGTCTGCGCTGTTGTTTGCTTTGGAGCCATATGTGAGTAATAATTTTAAGTAAAGCTATGTTAACTTTAATTTATTTTCTGTATATGGAATAAGATCTGTTTATAACATGTTATATATTCTATAAAATGAATGATTGTCTAATTTCTGACAAGTACTCGTGGCAACAATTTCGTGGGTCAAGTAAGTTATCTGTTCCGAATCTGGAGGTTCTTTTATGAAACTTACAAGTTATCTGTACCCGACTAGAGGTTTCTTTATGGAACTGACAAGTTATCTGTTCCCAGTTGGAGGTTCCTTTATGGAACTGACAAGTTATTCGTACCTGACCGGAGGTTCCTACATGGAACTGACAAGTATGACCCTTGATGTTGTGTATGTGATCTATTAGCGCTGACAAAT
This sequence comes from Camellia sinensis, assembly GCF_004153795.1. NCBI lineage: Eukaryota > Viridiplantae > Streptophyta > Magnoliopsida > Ericales > Theaceae > Camellia > Camellia sinensis. Next base: position 32,997 of record NW_021028012.1, read on the forward strand.
GTACTATGTAAGATTACGTATGAACTCTAATTTCTATTTATGACTCGAACAAGAACGTGCATATGTATCTGTTTCTATTTACTGAATTAGTTATAGGACATCATTTATTTAACCCATTACTCAGTTATTATTCACTAGACTTCTGCTCACTATTTATATTATGTATGTAGGTGAGCAGGCGTGTGACCAGGCCTAAGTTGTTGCTTGGAGAGTTTTGAGTCAGCTAGTTACAATGCCTCCGGAGGAGGTTTTCATTTTATTGAAGTCAAGCTTGTGAACCATGTTAAAGACATCTATTTTGCTTTGTTTTGTTGTCCGTGCACTAGGCTAAGTCCCTTTTGTTGGTATCTGCATGTTGCCATAAGCCTTATGTAATGTTGACGTCATGTGTGTATGTATGTAAGTTTTAAATTTTCTGTCTCATGTATGTCAACACGGCTTAATGGACTACGTATATTATATATTTGCTTTTGTAGCCCCTAATTATATGTTATTCTGTTTAGAGGCCTTTTGTAATCCAAGGATTACTGGCCGGTTACGACGCCAAACCTATAGGGGCGGGTTTGGGTCGTGACAGAGTGATATCAAAGCATGTGTTATACCGCATGCACAAGTCCATATGAGCTATAGGATGTCGTAGAAAAGAATTAGGGACATTTCATCTGCATGTGTGAGTGTGTGTTCTATAAATGTGAAAATTGAACCTGACTATGAACACATGAAATTGAAATGAATGAATTGAGGTTGAATGATATGAATATTGTGAAAAATACTATTTGCCTATGTTTATAAGTGCTCTGTTTACCTCTAGCAAATAGAAAATACAAGAAGTAATGATGCCACTGAATCCTCTAAGGCCCGAATGAGTCGAATGGAACAAATGCGTGCAGTTTTGACTGAAGCAATGGTGTAACAACAAAGGCAACAACCTTTACCTCCTCCGCCTCCTCAGGTCTAAGTTGAACCGGATAACAATGATATTATAAATCTAACTCAAAAGTTTATGAAGATGAAATCGCCGACTTTTGGGTGGTATTGAACCCTTAAAAATAGAAATATGGTTGCTCAAAATAGAGAAACTGTTTGAAGTGTTTCCCTGCTTCGAGACACAAAAAGTTCTTTTGGCCACCTACACTTTAAAAGATAAAGCTCGGAGATGGTGGTTACTGATCTGAACTAATAATGGGAACATGACATGGATTCAGTTTAATGAGATCTTCTATGACAAGTACTTTTCCAAATGCTTCAGAGATCGAAAGGTTTCAGAATTTCAAGAACTTAAGCAAGACAGGATGTCTGTAATCGAGTATAAGGCTAAATTCACTAAGTTGGCCCAGTTTGCTCCACACATGGTGGATACTGATTACAAAAAGGCATGAAAGTTTGAAAGCGGTTTGGATCTGGAAGTGTTTGATCGAGCAGGCGTTTTAAAGTTGCCTACATACATTAAGGTACTTGATAGAGCATTGATGACAGAGGCCATTCTGGCAGCAAAGAAACAAGTTCCAACTCCAACAACAGAATGGAGAGGTAAAAGACCTGGATCTAATTTTTGGAAAGGCCGTTCATCGTTTACAAACAAAAAGCAAAATACTGGGTCACCAAGCAGTTCAAGCCAAAGTTATGGATCCATGTCAGTCTGTTCTGAGTATGGGAGGAAACATAAAGGCACGTGCTACTGTAGACACCCCATTTTTGACCGACCTTAAGACTCAGACGTCATCAATTAAGCGCTCGGTGATGCTACATGTTGTACTCGTTTAGAGGTTTCAGAGTTTTGGCTGAGAGCCTTGCCTCTGGGCCTCTGAACTCTTTGTGCTTTGGCTCGGTTTGTGGACCGAATCGTTTTTTCTCTTTCCGGAGGGAGGGAGTGGTCTTGTAGACCATCTCTTTGTGGTTGTAGGCCACTTTTTCCGTTTGGAGACTAGTTTCCAGTTTTTGGAGCCTTCGACCGCGTGCCTTGTCTCGGGACCGCTTAACGTTCTCCGTTTGTCATGGTTTTTGAACCACACCTTGTTGCCTCTGCCTAGAGGAAAACTGTGGTCCGGAAGACCACTTTTGTGGTGGCATACCACTTTTGATGCTCGTAGACCAGTTTTCGAGGCTTTCAGCCGCGTGCTTTGCCTCCCGATCTCTCGTCTTGCATCCGTTTTGATTTGTTTTTGGTACAAACCTTGTTTTCCTTGTTTGGAAGGTGGTACAAGGGTGGGAGACCAGTATTTCTCCTGGCCGACCACTTCTTCCTCTGCCAGCCAGTTTTCTAGTTGGACAACTGGCTTTCTTGGTCTTCAGGGCATCTTTTCTGGTCGGCCACCACACCACTGCATTGTTTTCATGCCCTGGACTCTCTTCCACCATGGTCGACTAGTTTTTGCTCTCAAAGGCCACTTGAAGTGGTCGGCCGACGACTTTAAGTAGCAGGCCGACCACTTTTTTGACACCTTTTTGGAGATATTTTCCTCCAGCTGGCACAGCTTGAGGACATTAGGGCTATCCTTCATACACTATGGAGGGATTGCCTTGGTGCTTAGCTTCTCCTAGAAGCTTTGCCTTTCCTCTTCTATAAGAGGGAGGTTTCTCCTCCCTCCTCTAGGTTCAGAAAACTCCCTTGAGTTATACATATAGCCTATATCTATACTTCTTCATTTTGGTCTTGTTTTGTGTTCAAAAGTGTAGTTTTGTCTTGCTTTTTCACACAAACACACACTCAAACACCATCCTTTTGTTTTGCATACTTTTTGAAGCTTAACTTCCTACTATAAAAAGTTTTGTTTTTGCATGCTTAAAATAGTTGTTTAAGGTCACTTTTTCGTTTGGGGTGATTTACTCCCTCTTAGGCCTTGTTAGGCCTTGTTTTGAGCCATCCCTTTAGGCTCTTGGTGAAGCCTTTGAATGACCTTTCTACCACTGAAATCCTCTGGATTTCAGTGGTGGAAAGGTGGTTTTGGTGTCCTAAATAGGAGAGGGTCATCCCCTCTCCTTGTATTGTGTATACTAGCTTCATATGCCTCATGTTTGAGCACCTTTGATAAGCTTGTGTTAGCTTGTTCTTAGCATGTATTTGTGTTTTTTTTGCTGAGAAATAACACTATTTTTTCTTGCTTTGGTCATTCCATGCATGGTTGATACACTTGTAGTGTAAATCACACAAACTAGCTTTATGTGCTTCATGAAATAGCATGTCATTCTAGCTTGTTTTCTTTCCATTTCAGCATGTTTTCGGTGATGTTTTGCCATGTCATGACTCTGTTTTGGTTTGGTTTGGTTGGTCCTTGCATGATCTATACACTTGTAGTGTAGTTCTATGAAATAGCCTAACATGCATCATGTTGTAACATGTCATTTTAGCATGCTTTTGGCTTAGCTCTGAGAAGACTTTGTTCATGTTTTAGCATGTTTAAGGTTTGATTTGTGTTGTCTTGGCCATGCATGACTTGCTTTGTATAGCTATGGTTCCACCTAGCTTGTTAGCTTTGTTTGTTGAGTCCTCTAGCATGCATTACTTGGACTATTTCAATAATTTAGCATCATTTATTATGTGATTTCAGTCCATGTTTTATGGCCATGCATTCACATTTGTCACTTATTCAATGCATTAGAGGGTTTGCCTCTTTATGCCTTAACATGAACCATTGTGTATGCCTTCATGCCATAGCTTGCGAGCCATCATTTCAGTGTGTTTTTGGGGTTATTATGCCATGATATAACTCTGATTTTTATTGGTTAAGTCATTCCATGCTTGGTCTTAATATGTGTAGTGTAATCCGCCTTATTTGCCTTGTATGCATCATGTCTTATATCCTCTATGCTAGCCTATTTGGGCTTCTTTCCATGCATGTTTTAGACTCATTTTAACATATTCTAGGACTGTTTTGGGTTGCCTTGGTCACATGCTTCATGTTTTGTTTACTTGTAGTACAAATGCTCTTGCTTGCCTCAAGCTTTAAGCACCATTGCATGCTTCACTTGTGTTGCGTACATGATTTGGCATCACTTAACATGACATTTCAGAGCATTTAGCATTTCCATGTTTCTACCTCAATCATGCTTTAAGTGCCTTTGAGTGTTATGCATTGTTGCCTAGTTTATGCCTTAGCTTGTATGCTTGCATGCTTAGGCCTTTGAGTCCCATCTCAGCATGTTTAGGTCCTTATTTTGACCTACTTGAGCTCTGTCCATGCTTAGTTCATACATTTGTGTCATGTATTGCATGCCTCAAGTGTAGTCCTCTTTGCTTGTCTTAAGCTTTAAGGACCATTGCATGCCATGCTTGTGTTGATTAAGTGATTTGGCATCATTTCTTGTCTAATTTCAGTGCACTTAGTGTTGCTACACTTCCATGCTTTTCACTCTTTAAGTGTTCTTGAGAGTTGCACCTTAGTGCCTTAGTTGGTGAGCCAATTGGCATGCATGTTTGTATGTGTTTTCTGTGCCTTCATTTTAGCATTATGGCCATTATTTTGGCATGACTAAGGTCTATCCATTTCGGTTTAAGTCCATTGAGTGTATGGTTTGCATGTTGTTACATGTTTAGTGCATTGCATATTGTTGCCCTTGTTGCATTGCATTATGCATGCATGCATTACATTGTGTTAAGAACCTTTATGATTGCCTTGCATTGAGTATGCCATCTAGTTCTTAGCATTTAGCATTGTGTATGCCATGTTATGCCTTACATTGTGTATGCTAGGTTGCTTGTTGCATTGAGTATGCCATGTAGTTGCATGTTCGCATGCTAAGGTTGCATTATATAGCATTGTGCATGCCATGTTTCTTACTTGCATCGTGTTTGGAATAGGTGTTAGTCCAAACACGGGAAATGAGGGACGTTTCATACTTAAAGTGATGAAACGTGCCTCAATTCCTGGTCGCCGACACTCTTGATCATACATGATAGAGTTTTAGTTTATGTGTTTACTTGTGCATTCATTTCATATTGAATTGTGCAACTTCGCCTCTCGGCCATCATGCATTGAAATGCGCAGTTGGTGGCCCGAGGGTCGAGAACCTACACTCCCTTGAGTTCATGACATAATAGGGAGGGTGGTTGTGCACACATATCTTGCAAATACATTGCCATGCCCTTTCTTGCTCTCTGTTGCAGCAAATTGTAGTTCAGCAGCAACAACTGGCCGGCCAGCCAGAAAAACTAGCTGGCCGACCACTTTTCTGGTTTTTCAACAACCAAAAGTGGTCGGTAGGTGTCTGGAGAGACCAAAAGTGGTCGGCCACCCTCTCTCAGGTTTCCCTAGGTGGAGTTTCATCTTTCTGGAGCTTGGTGCAGAGTCCTAAGGACAGATGAAAACAGAGGCAAATCGGGGCATCGTATTGGATTTCTGAACGAGGCGACTGGGCTTGCATCCTGATTTACTGCTTTCCTTAGCTGCCATGCTTAGATAGCTAGCTTTTGCTTTGGTTTGTACTCTTAATTAGTTAATGCGTTAGCTATTTCAATTCGTTTTGTAATAATTAGTTAACTTGGATTAGTTAATTAATTGTGTTGTAATAATTAGTTTAATTAGCTTAGATTAGCTAGTTAGCTTCTTATTCGGTCTCTCCCTCGAGAGGGCCAATTGTTATAATAAGCGTGCGTGTGTGTGATGCATGTCTTTCAACCTCCATTTCTTTCTCCCTTTTACTTAATCGCTTACGCTGGTTAGTTTTAGGGCATATTTCATTTAGCATACCTTATGCTCGCATGCATGTATCCATTCATCTGTATTGCATTCACCGGGCTCGGCACATCGTACTAACTGCATTGTACTTTCAATACAATGCTTGAATACGTGTTTAACAACATGTTATCAAGTTGCATTTCACATGACATGATTAGAATAGCCGAGCCTATTTTAATTGCATTTTCGTATGTGTTGCATTAGCCATCTTAACATGAACTAGGATCATGCATGATTTCTAACTAGTTCTTTGTTTTGTCTCGGAGTACACTGTGAGTGTTTACGCTGTAGCATACTGCATGTGTGTTAATGTTGCCATGTTAGCATGCTTGCCATGAGGCTAACTGCTTATGTGATTAACTGTCTGAATGCCTGTGGGTGAAGGTTGGATTGCTTGAATTGGAACAATTTATTGAAATCCACATTTTAGCCTACTTGCGAGTAGCGAACTTCAAACCATTTTCCAAACAAACGGATATGCGATGCTTTGTTCCAAATTAGGTGATCTAGTCTATACTTATTTGCTGTGCGCATCACGTAGTAAGACTAGCTAATTAATCAGAATAAGAGCATATGTATTTTCAAAAACAAGATATCATGCTTAGTACAAGCCGATCTTTGATCGGGCGAGCGAGGGTGCTCATTAAATGACCTTCCCCAATCGTACCCAAGTTCCCAAGCCGAGGCAACTTTGGTGATGATGGACACGTGGCCTTAGGCACGAGTCAGGGTTTCCTAAATTCCTCTAAAACAATATATTTAGGTGGCGACTCTGTATTTGGCAAAGCAGTCCATGTTTGGGACTTCTTTATTAAAAATCAGTTTTCCAAAACGATTTGTCGGATTTGGACTCTTTGGTGATTTATCGGTCTCACATCGCACATTGTGAGATTAGATTCAGAACCGTGACATTTGAGTCCGAACTATGGTAAGCCCAAATGAACGAAACGGGATTTTCCCGGGACGTTCGGGCGCGTCCACAGCTACCGTGTGTCTAGCACTTGTTTTCGATGTGGCAAGGCTAGCCACATGATTCAAGATTATTCGCTAAGATTTGATAATGCTAACCGTCCTGCAGCAAGTTCAGCCAGATCTTCTCCTGCAATGAGGACCAATGCAAGAACTAACGCCAAGGGTAATACCGGGAATGAAACGCTAAAGCAAGGGGAGAGTGTTCGCACTAGTGCCTACGGATGTACAAAATACTGAATCTATGGTGTTAGGTATAATCCCTATTTGTGCTCAGAATGCCTATGTGTTGATAGATTCTGGTTCCATACATTCATTTGTATCGTATGCTTTTTCTCGGAAATTAACTAGACCATTAGAACCTATGAACTATTTACTATCTATGTTTACACCATCTGGAGGTTCTATAATATGTGCTTATGTATATCCGGCATGTGAAATTATGATTGGTGATATGGCATTGTACGTTGATTTGCTGCCTTTGAGTATTGATCATTTTGATTGTATTCTAGGTATGGATTGGTTAATGAAATACTGTGCCACCATTGATTGTGTAAGTAAATCCATCGTGTTTAGACCACCTGGTATGCCTGAGTTTGTATTCGTTGGAAATGGGGTAATTCTTTTATCGTATTTGATTTCTTTTGTGAAAACCAGAAAGTTGTTAAGAAAAGGGTGTCGGGGCTACTTATTGTGATTTCTGATAGTTCTACTATTAAGAACATCCCCGTAGTAAATGAATTTCCCGATGTATTTCCAAATGAATTACCTAGAGACTTAATTGATAGAGAAATCGAGTTTACTATCGACGTTATACCCGGGACACAACCGATTTCTAAAACCCCATACAATATGTCCACTTCTGAATTAAAAGAATTGAAAACTCAACTTCAAGAATTGTTAGACAAGAAATTTATCCGCCTGAGCACTTCAGCCTGGGGTGCTCCAGTCCTATTTGTTAAGAAGAAAGACGGATCGTTAAGGTTGTGTATAGACTTTCGGGAGTTGAACAAAGTAACTGTCAAGAACAAGTACCCACTACCTTAAATAGATGACCTATTTGACCAACTTCAGGGGGCACAAGTGTTCTCCTAGATAGACCTTAGATCCGAGTATCACCAGCTAAAAGTTAAAGCAGAGGACATAGAGAAAATTGCATTCAAAACTAGATATGGGCACTACGAGTTTTTAGTAATGCCATTCGGGGTAACGAATGCACCTGTAGGGTTTATGGACCTAATGAATAGAGTTTTCAAGCAATTTCTTGATGAATTTCTTGTTGTATTTATTGATGATATATTGGTTTACTCCAAAAAATAGGGAAAAACATGAGAATCATCTGAGAACTGCTTTACAGATTTTAAGAGAAAAGAAATTGTATGCAAAGTTGTCTAAATGTGAATTCTGGCTTGACAATGTAGCATTTCTGGGGCATGTAATCAACAAAGAGGGCATCTCTGTTGACCCACAGAAAATCGAAACTATTGTGGACTGGCCTAGGCCAACCAGTGTGTTAGAAGTTCAAAGTTTTCTAGGGCTTGCTGGCTACTACAGAAGATTTGTGAAAGACTTCTCAAAACTTGCTATGCTATTGACACAGTTGGCACAAAAAAATGTACCATTTGATTGAAATGATCAACGAGAGTTAGCCTTTCAAGAACTGAAAACTAGACTGGTAACTGCACCAATTCTGACCTTGCCTAACAGAGCCGATGGGTTTCAGATTTACAATGATGTTTTCTATAAAGGTTTAGGGTGTGTGTTATGCAGAATGGAAAGGTAATTGCTTATGCCTCTCGGCAACTCCGTTCATATGAAAAGAACTATCCGACCCATGACCTAGAACTCGCAGCTGTGGTTTTTGCACTAAAGATTTGGCGACACTACTTATATGGAGTGACTTACGAAGTGTACACTGACCATAAAAGTCTGAAATATTTCTTTACCTAAAAAGAACTAAACATGAGACAGAGAAGATGGCTGGAATTGATCAAAGACTATGACTTGCAAATCTTGTATCATCCGGGGAAGGCAAATACCGTTGTAGATGCATTAAGCAGAAAATCTATTGGGAATTTGTCTTGTCAGCTCACCAGTTAGAGAGAGTTGTTATGTGACTTGGAGAAAAATGAGATTGAAATTGTACTGCATGAACAAGGCAAGATTTTGGCCGCCATTTCTGCCCAGCATGCGATCATTGAAGAGATTAGAGATAAGCAACTTGAAGAGGAGTTTTTGAAGAAAATTGTTGACGAGATTAACTCAAAACCAAGGCTAGGATTTGCGTTGGAGAACAATGTATTGACATTTTAGGGTAGACTTTGTGTACCGGACCATTCGGAATTAAGGAAACATGTTATGACTGAGGCCCACAACTCCAAATTTGCTATGCATCCAGGGAATCCAAAGATGTATCATGATTTGAAATAGACTTTCTGGTGGCCTGGAATGAAGAAATGTATTAAAAATTTTGTGGCAAGATGCCTACATTGCCAACAAGTTAAAGCCGAACATCAACGATCTGCTGGTTTGCTACAGCCGTTTCCAATACCGAAATGGAAATGAGAGCACATTACCATGGACTTCATTGGTGGGATTGCCTCACTCTTCTCGAGATATGGATTCTATTTCAATCATAGTTGGCCGTTTGACTATATCTGCTCATTTTCTGCCTGTTAGAACTATTCATAATGCCTACAAGCTGGCTAACATTTATATGAATGAGATTGTGAGGTTGCATAATGTGCCAGTATCCATTGTATCTGACAGATATTTGAAGTTCACGTCAAGATTTTGACAGAGTTTGCAACAGGCTTTGGGGACTGAATTGCGATTGAGTAGTGCCTACCACCCACAGACAGATAGCCAATCTGAACGAACCAATTAGACTTTGGAAGATATGCTCAGGATGTGTGTGTTGAATTTCCAAGGGAATTGGGAGACTTACTGTAGACACTCCATTTTTTACCGTCCTTAAGACTTGGACGTCATCATTTGAACACTTGATGATCATCCATGCTCGTGTTCGTTTTGAGTTCCCGAAGGTCTCGGTTGCGCGCCTCACCTTAAGATCTCTTAACTCGTCTGTTTTGTGCTTGGTTGTGGACCAAGGACTTGTGTTTTTACTTCTGAGGAAAGGAAGGGTGGCTTGTTGGCCATCCCTACACCCCATCGGCTATGGCATGATGCCATCGGCCTTCTTTCCTTGCCATCGGCCATAAATGTTGGCCGGTCGGCACTTTTGTTGGTCGGTCGACACTTATTTTGGTCGATCGGCCATATTTTCTGGCCGAGCCCTTTCCATCTGTTTTTTGCAAATATTTTGTGCCAGTTGTGACAACTGGTATGCACAATTCTGATCCTCCATATGGAGGGATTTGCCCCAAGACTCAAGCTTGTTCAACAAGCTTGAGAATTGGATTTCTATAAGAAGGAAACCTCCTCTCCCTTTCCAAAGGTTCAACAAAATAGATATAGAGTTCATACATCCCCCTCTCTCTATATCTCTCTCTCTTTATATTTGTGTGTGTGTTGGTGCCTTAAAAGTGTATTTTGTTCATACTTTTGCACTATAACACCTAGTAGAACACCATCCTTTGGTTGCTGAGGCATTAGGAAGTTGGTTTCAGAGTTCTTGGGCTGGTTTTGATCCAAGGAAGTTGCTGGAGTTATGTTCTTGAAGGGGTTCTTCAAGGGTGAGCAAACTACCTTTTGTTTCCCATTTTGGCTTAAGCCTTTAGACCTATTTGCATATTGCTTTAAGCTTAACTATAAAATGAAAAAAGTTCTGTTTTTGTGTGCTTAAGATGATTGTTTAAGGTTACTTTTTGGTTGGGGGTTGTCTACCCCCTCGTAGGCCTTGTTTGGCCTTGTTTTGAGCCACCTCTTTTGGCCTTTGTTCTTGCCTTTGCATGACCTTTCTACCACTGAAATCTAGAGGATTTTCAGTGGTGGAAAGGTAGTTTTAGAGTCTTGTATAGGAGAGGGACACCCTTCTCTCCTTGTGTCTCATATGCTTGTGTTATTGGCTCATAATGGTAGCATGTTTGCTTAGCATGTTTTGGCTTCATTTCAGCAAGTATTTGGTGTCATTTGGTCATGATATACCTCTGTTCTAGGTTGGTTTAATGGCTTCTTGCATGCACCATATACTTGCCTTGTAATCCCCTCTATTGCTTTAACATGCATCTAACATTTGGACTATCATACTTGCATATTTTGGCTCAACTCAAAGGAACTTTAGGTCATATTTCAGCATGCTAAAGCTCTATTTGGTGTTGATTTGATCATATATGCATTGCTTTGTGTAGCTACCATACATCCTAGCTTACTAGCTTTGAATGTCCAAGTCATTAGCATGCACTACTTGGACCTTTTTTTTTCATGATTGGCCATCATCTGATATATTATTTCAGTCCATGTTTCATGCTCATATACTTGCATTTGCCATCCTTTCAAAGCTTTGAAGAGTTGGTGTTTTATGCCTCATGAATGGACCATTGTGTATGTCTCCATGCTTAGGTCTCTATGATGCCATTTCAATGTGTTTTTGGTCTTGTTCTAACATGCCATAACTCTGATTTTGGTTGCTTAAATCATACCATGTTCGGTTTTGATAGGTGTAGTGTAACACCTCTTTTGTGGTCTTGCATGCTCCTTGTTTTGAGCCCACCTTTCTAGCATGTTTTGGCCTTGGCCATTGCATGTTTTAGGCTCATTTTGACATGATTTAGGACTATTTTTGGTTATACTTGCCATATGCTCTTTGTTTTGTGTAGCTTTGGTTCAAGTCCCTTTGCTAGTCTTAGGCTTTAAGCCTTATGCATGCTATGATTATGATTATATGTGTAATTTGGCATCATTTCTAACATCATTTCAGAGCATGTAGTATTGTCACACTTGCATACTTTTCACTCTTTTAAGTGTGCTTAAGAGTTGTGTCTTCATGCCTAGGTGATAGGCCACTTAGTATGCATGTTTGTATATGCTTTTGTCCCTCATTTCTTAGCATTTTGGCCGCTGATTTGGGCATGTTTGAGAGCTGTCCATGTTGGTTTAAGTCCATTTTCGCATGTTGTTGCATGCTTGCCTTGCACGTTGTTGCACACTTGGCCTATTGCATGTTGTTGCATGCTTGGGTTACATTGCATTTGGCATGCCTTTTGTTAAGTTGTTTTGCATGTTTGCATGCTAGTCCCATTGTATGTTGTTGCATGCTTATCATTGGTATTGTTGTTGCATGCCTATTACATTGTAACGCTTGCATGATTATGTTGCTTTGTTAAGTTCATCATGTATGTATTACATTGGTCTAAATATACTTGTCCCTTTACATGTTGTCACATGTTTGCCTCACATGTTGTTGCATGTTTGTCATTGGCATTGTTGTTACATGCCTTGCATGTTTACTTGTTTAGGTTGTATGCCTATTGCACATTGCTTGCTTGCATGCTCATGTTGCATTAGCTGGCTTGTATGCCTAGGTTGCATAGCATCATGCATGCATCCCTTGCCTCTTGATCAAGTATGATAGAGGTTGGAGCCCCTTATGTGTTGTGTGCATTTCATTTTATATAAATTGCACACTTGGCACCTTTGGCCATCATGCATTAAAATGCGTGATTGGTGGTCCGAGGGTCGAGAACCATACTCCCTTGAGCTCATGACATGATAGGGAGGGTAGTTGTGCATACATTGTCTTGAAAATGCATTGCCATGCTTTGTTTGTCCTCTACTACAGCAAAACAGCATTCTGCAGGAAGATATGGCCGGTTAGCCATCTTCAATGCCGGTCGACTGCAAACATCTGGCCGAGAGCCATACTTTTGGTCGATGACCTTTTTATCTTAGCCAATGATCCTATATTTTGGCCGGTGACCTCATACAACACTCAGGGAGTGGTTCAGAAGCATCCTTGAGACTTGTACAGTTTTCAGAGGTGCAAAGCAGTGCAAACAAAGGCAACATGAAGCATGACAACGGATTTTCGAGCAAAGCCGACCGAGCATGTATTCGTCCCTCTTCCCGAGGCTGTTTTACTGTTTTCATAGCTTAATTAATTTGTTTAATTAGTCAAGTGTTGTGTAATAATTAATTAGCTTGTTAGCTAGTTAATTAGATGATTTGTATTATTCTTTTGGTCCCTCCGTCTAGAGGGTGCAATTTTGTAATAAGAATGCGTGCGTGTGATGCATGTTTTCCAACCCCACGTCTTTCTCCCCTTTACTTAACCGCTTACGATGGTTAGTTTTAGAGCATATTTCAATTAGCATCCTTATGCTATGCATGTTTGCATCATTCATCTGTATTGCATGCACCAGGATCGGCGCATCATACTAAATGCATTGTATTTCAATTCCTACTTGAATACATGTATCGAATTGTCGCATCTCATATGCCATCTTAGAATAGCCGAGCCTATTTCTAGTTGCATTTTGCGTGCGATGCATTAGCCATTTTAACATGAACTAGGATCATGCATTGATTTCTAACTAATTCTCTATTTTGGCTCAGATTACACTATAAGTGTTTACGCTTTAGCATCTTGCATGAGTGTGAGTTTTGCCATGATAGCATGCTTGCCATGAGGCTAACTGCTTATGTGATATAACTGCCTAAATGACTGTAGGTGAAGGTTGGATTACTTAAATTGGAACAATTCATTGAAATTCGCATTTTAGCCTACTTGCGAGTAGCAAACTTCAAATCATTTTCCAAACAAACGGATATGCGATGCTTTGTTCCAAATTAGGCGATCTAGTCTATACTTGTGTGTTGTGCGCATCACATAGTAATTCTAGCTAATTAACCGAAATAAGAACGCATGTGTTTTCAAAAACAAGATATCATGCTTAGTACAGGCCGATCTTTGATCGGGCGAGCGGGGGTGCTCATAGATGACCTTCTCCAATCGTACCCAAGTTTCTGAGCTGAGGCAACTTTGGTGATGACGGACACGTGGCCTTAGGCACGAGTCAGGGTTTCCTAAATTCCCCCAAAATAAAATATTTAGGTGGTGACTCTGTATCTGGCAAAGCAGTCCATGTTTGGCACTTCTTTCTTAAAAATCAGTTTTTCAAAACGATTTGCCGGATTTGGACTCTTTGGTGATTTATCAATCTCACATCGCACATTGTGAGATCAGATTAAGAACTGTGACAATTGAGTTCGAACTGTATCATGAAGCCCAAGGGCACGTCTATACTTACCTTCCTTTAGCCGAGTTTGATTACAACAACAGTTACCATTCAAGCATTAGAATGGCTCCTTATGAAGCTTTGTATGGTAGAAAGTGCTGATCTCTGATTTGCTGGGCTGAGCTAGGTGATAGACCATTGTTGGGACATGAACTTGTGCAAGAAACAACTGAGAAAGTGAAATTGATTCAATAACATTTGAAAACTGCACAGAGCCGTCAAAAGTGTTATGCGGATGTTTGGGGAAAAGATAGAGAATACGAAGCTAGTGACTATGTATTTATCAAAGTAACTCCAATGAAAGGCCAGACATAATTCGGGGTGAAAGGAAAGCTAGCACCAAGATACATTGGCCCGTATGACGTTTTAGAGAAAATCAACTCAATAACATACTGAGTGGCCTTACCTCCGATCATGGAGAATATGCACAATGTGTTTCGTGTCTTAATGCTTCGGGATTATTTGGGAGACCCATTGCACGTGATCGAGCCGACCTGTGTACTTCTAAAAGATGACTATATGTACAAAGAGAGGCCAATTCAGATTGTGAATCGCAGAATCAAACGATTAAGGAACAAAGAAATACCGCTGGTAAAAGTTGATTGGCAAAACCATGGAGGAGCCTATGCAACCTGGGAGATGGAGGAAGATATGATACGAGGATACCCTGATTTGTTTCCTTTGGATCCACTGTTCTTCTAAAATGAAGGTAACTCGAGTTTGGAGGACCAAACTCTTTAAGGGGGGAAGACTGTAACAACCCCGACCTACAATTAGCTGTTTGTGGACACCCCATTTTTTATCATCCGCAAGGCTCGAGCCCTTTTTTTGGTACACTCAATGCTGAAAGTGGTGTTGTGTGTGATTCGAGGTCTCAACGAATGAGCCGTGTTTAAGCTCTGAAACAATCCCAAACCTTCCATATTCCTACTGATTATACCCAAGAAATCCATTTTTACACATTATGCCACCCTATGCTGAGGCTGAAACAGAAAAATAGGGGAATGCATTGAGGCCCGGCCATGCCTCATTGAGGGTCGGCCGTGGCTATTGAGGGCTAGGCCTTAGTAGCGAGAAACACTATTCTAGGCGAGAGGCCGCCAGCTGTCCATTTTTGAAGATATTTATGATATTTTTGGCTCAAATTCTATAAAAACGACCACATATCTCTGTTTTGAGGGTTGAAGAATTTCAAGAAAGCCATTACATCACCTTGAGAGCTCATTCTTCTCCTTCTTCTTGTGCAAATAACACTTTGAACTATCCTACTACCTTGAACCTATATCCATACATCATATACACCTCCACACCTTAGCCTAGGAACCTTGGTCGAGCCTTGAACACCATAATTCAAGCTTGAGAGTGTGTTGAGACTTAGCTTGGTTCATAATCAAAAGCTTACTTTTTTTAGAGGTATAAGCTTGCTATCTTCCCTCTTGCTTTCATTTCTTTCATTTGCTACCTAGTTCTTATTGTTTTGTGTTGTTTTGATCCTTTTCCAAGTGTTTGAGTTAGGGTTTGGAGAGCTACCAAAAGGATAGAGAGAGTTTACACTCTTTTTATACCTTTACCTATAGCTCAAACCCTTACTTTTACACTCTTTTTCTTTGTTCTCTACACTGATTTTCAGAGTTTAAAAAGGGCTAAAAATCATGCTTTGAGGTTTCAAAAGTGGAGGGGTTAGCCACTCCTCCTTATTCTTGTTTACTAGCCTTATTTCCTCTTTTGGTTGATTAGCTTTTTTTTTTAGGCTCTTTTCACGCATTTTTTGCCACTGTTTTCCATCTATTTAGGGCTGTTTTAGGGCTATCTTGAGTTGTGTAAATAGGTCATGCTTTGATTAGCTTGGTTGTTGTCTCATAAGTTTGCATACATTGCTTGTTGTCCATTGATTCTTAGCTCTTCTTCAATTCATTTCCATGTTTTAGGACCTCATTTTAGTAATTAACTTGCCATTCATCCCTTTCCTTTGATAGTTGTTTTAATCGGTTGATGGTTATTCAAAACGTGAACTAGTGATTTACTCTTAAATGCTTAATCTCTATGGAGATTCAATGCCAACGGTGTAGTCTCTTTTTCATGTTGAGAATTACCTCCCATTTGATATATTTCTCACTTAGTGGACGTAACAATCATCTTGGACTTAATGGATTAAAGGATGTTAAGGCTAATGAATTTAACTTAAAATGAACCAACCCACATAAAGAACATGAGTTATCTTGCTTGGGATTCGGCCGAACGTTATGCCGAATCCGTTGTGTCAAGAGTTGTCTTACATCAATTCATGATGTTTTGATGGATCTTGAAGCGTCTCTACCTCCCTCTTTGAGTTCACTCCATGATATGAGAGATGGGTGGTTGTTGTTCATTGCATTTATTGATTTTTGTCCAAGTTGTGCATCAAAATCATCAAGTAATCAATTTGCTCTTTGATGGTTTTGGAAACAATTCTAACCTTCTCTCGAGGCTTTCCCATGACAGGGAAATGTAAGAGAGACAAACAGAGTCCAGAACACTCTGTCTGCACTGTTTTCACTTCAGAGCACAGAATAGAATTTTACATGACATTGAGGCACGACCGGCCTTCTTTAGCCTCGGTCGGGCTTCTTTGAGGGCCGACCCGGCCGCTCATCAATGTTTGATTAGCAGTGTATTTTTGCAGAAAATAGAAGACAGTGGCTGAAGGTGAAACAGAGCAAGCCAAGGCAGACAGTGCTGTTCTGGGACCTTGTACATGCAAACCTTGTGTATTAATGCTCCGTGCGTTGTTGTAATTACTTAATTTATTTAATATTATTTGTTGTAACTAGTCTTGTTAATTATTAATGTTGTAATTAATTAATTATTATTGTTTATTTGTAATTATTATAGCTAATTAGCTTAGATAGTTAATTTTACTTACCATGGTTATCCTTGTTGTAATAGCATAGCTTAGCTAATTACTTCTTTAATTTATTCATTCAGTTTTGTAATAAGTAGTTTAATTCGGACTTTCGAACTTTAATTCGCACCCTCTTGCATGAGGACAATGTTGTAATAAGTTGTATGTCTTCCAACCCTACGTCTTTCTCCTTCTGACTTACTTGCTTACGATGATTAGTTTAGAAACATCACTTTTCAAATTAGCATTCTCATGTTTTGCATCCATTGCCTTACATGCATCCACGGTTCATCTCATCATGCTAACCTAATATCAAATATTCAAACTCATTACTCGAATACATACCTTATAGCATGTCTTGAATGAAATCATATGCCATGCTCATAGCTGAGTCCATAAAATACATAATGTGTGCGTTGCATTAGTCATATTGCATAGTTAGGATCATGCATTTTTCTAACTCTTTTACCTTTTTTGGCTTGGAGTACTAGGTGAGCTTTTATTGCTTTAGCATATCGCATTGAACGTTAGTGCTACCATGTCTAGCATACTTCCATGAGGCTAATTTCTTAAATGACATAACTGTTTGTATAGCGATCCCGGTTGTCGCTTTACTGTTCTGTTGTACTCCGGAACTTTGGTTCCGTGGAGTTAGTAGTTGTGTATCTTGTTGTTGTCCTTTAATTCCCTATGTTCGAATTTTAGGATGTGTTGGGCGCGTTTCGAACAGGTGGGTCGAACCTTGGTCTAAAATCTTGTTGCCGGGTTTTTGGTCGTTCCGCTCGAGCGGGCCTTATTGCGCTCAAGCGGAGATTGTACACTCCCAGTATTTCGTGTCCCTGCAAAACTTCTGCAGGTGTGATTTTTACCCTTGAGCGGGTTTCTTTACCCTCCAGCGGTAGTGCTCGAGCGGGTACTCTGGCACTCGAGCGGGTAGTACTTTTTGGTGTAAGTTTTGGGAGGGGGAAATCTACGCTTGAGCGGACTGGTTTTCGCGCTCGAGCGGATGTACTTTATTCTTGTGTCTTGGCACTCGAGCGGGCCTTCTTGTGCTCGAGCGTACCTAGTTTTTTGTTCTTGATGCTCGAGCGTTGTGTTCTCCCCTCGAGCGGGAATGTCGTATTTCAGTTGGCAACTGGGCATTTTAAAATCACTTTTTACATTCTCTCTCTCTCTTACTTTCTAAAAAGATATTTTGAGAGCTCCTCTCTCTAGAAACTCCCTTCTCTCTAGGGTTTGATCTAGTTAGAGTGTCTCACTATCCTCTGGCCTTTGTAAAAAGTATGTGGATCGCCGAGGGCTCCATTTTGATCCGTGGATCTTTGAGTTTGGAGCATTTTGGTTTTCTTCAACTTCCCCGTTTGAGCTCTAACTTCGAGGTAGGGATATCCTACTCCTTCTCATGAGTTTTGTCTTTGAATTTTAGTATTTTGATGAGTTGGGGGTTGTTGGGTAATTTTGAGAAAGTTTGGGCCTTTGTGTAATTTTACAAAAGTTGGGGTTTTGTTTATATAAACTTATATGCATGTTTGGCATAGAGAAATGAGATCAATATTGGTTTATTGATGAAAATGGAACCTTAGGGTTGTGATGTTGATTATGAGAAATGCTCTAATTACATTGATAAATTAATTGGTATAATTAATTTGAAGAATAGAAGAATTAAATTGAGAATGTTGGAATTGGATGTGTATGGGATTAAAGGGTGTAGTTTGATTCGTCCATCGCTCACCTAGTTGAAATGTTGATTATATATCCATTTGGTGCATTTATTTTCAGTATAGAAATAACTGCTTTGGGCTACCGGTGGAGGATAGTCTTGATTGTTGTAGAAACTGCATGTTGATTATAGCATAAAGTTTAAATATTGGTAGTAGTAGAATCGTAAATCCATCCCACATCGTTCATAATCAAATTAGAAAAGAGATATGTAAATTTTAAATATTGGTAGTAGTATAATCGAGAACTTATCCCACATCGTTTAAAAACAACGCATAATGCTTACATATAAGATGTGATTGGGACATCTAATAAATTCCAACCTAAGTAGCATTAGCTTGTGACTCAAGCGAGGGCAACAAAGTGGTTGGATGATGGTAAAGTTGATAGATGGCTTCAACGCTTGAACTCAAGTTGTGGCCAGCATAGTTGAACTCAGGCTAGATCTGGTCGTTTATCTATTGTAAAATGGGAAATGTTTAATATGAGTCATTGTCTCATATAAGTGGTTGGCCAGGTTCTGAGCCGTTGATGTAAATTGTGAAATTGATAAGAAATGGAAACTGAAATGAAACATGAACATAGTGGTCATGAAATGGAAATGGGTTTTGAATTGGTTTATGGAAATTGAACATTTATCAATTGCTAATGTCTTAGTTATTGCTCATACTGTGTTTAGTATATCTCTACTGGGCGTTGGCTACATTATTTTCAGGTACAGGTAGTATGCCACCTCCAAGGACATAGTTTGGGAGGCTAGAGGCAGATAGACTGCTTTCATTGTTTGCTTTTTTTTTGATGTATTACATGTAAATTCAAGCCAAGGGCTTAATATGTATTGAGTTAGCACTCTTTTTTTGTAACAAAGTGTTAACTTGGAAAGCTGTAAGCCCGTAGGGCATTTGTTTTTGTTGTTAACATGTAATACTTTTGTAAGAACTATTCAGATCAATGGAAAGGTGGTTGGTTTCTTTGTATCAATGCATGTCTAAGTTGATGGGTTTTAATGTTATTATTTTGAAGGCGTTACAACTTGGTATCAGAGCGCACCGAGTTCGAATACTTTGGGTACGTGGGAAGTGATTAGTATCACAATGAGTTTGTCTCGCTTGTTAGAGACTTATGTGTGACATTATGTGTTTATTTGATAACATGTTTATGTGACTACTTGGGTATGGGATTTAGTTTCTAGGATGTTGATTGGATCCTTGGGTTTCTGTGAGTCTTGTTGGAAAAGCACTTGATCAATGCTGTTTCTAACCGGAACTCTAGTAACGCCTCGGGACTATCATTATCCGGAAATGAAATTCGTAAGTGCTTATGTGTTTATGTGCTTACGTGGAGTGAATTACAGTTGTCCATGTATTAGGACGCGAGTGTTTAGTTTTGGCACATTTATGAATGTGCTAACGTTCTTCGTTACCCTTATTAGGATGTCAGGATGATGACGTGGTAGATGTGGCAGACGTGGTAGGCAGGAGATGCCTTTACCGGATGATATTCCGGCACAGCAGGAGGGGTTTGGCCAAGCCAATGTGGCCGAGCCAGCAGGTCAGGAGGCTATGGGTGCTTTAGCCCGAGGGATATTTGACGCTTTGAGGGAGTCCGTGGGTATTTTTCGAGCTGAGAATCCGATTCAGGCTCCAGTTCAGGCCCAGGTTGTTGAGGCAGGGCCTTCCTTCTTAAAAAGGGAGTTCTTCCGGTCTAACCCGGACGAGTTTATTGGGGATCCGAAGGAGCCACTGAAGGCTGACGAGTGGTTAGAGCAAATGAGCAAGACGTTCGAGATGCTTAGCATCGAGGACGGAGTGTTGAAAGTGACCTTGGCATCCTTCCAGCTTAAAGGGGGTGCGGGTCAGTGGTGGAAATACATGAGGGGCCGTATTGCTGGCACGTGGGAGGCTTTTATGGAGGCTTTTCAGGAGAAGTATTTATCTCCAGCAGTCAGGGAGAAGCTGAGAGGCCAGTTCTGTCAGCTTTTGCAGTTGAGTTCTTCAGTAGCCGAGTATGAAGCTACTTTCACTAGCTTGTCCAGGTTCGCACCTGAACTTGTGGCGTCCGAGAAACACCGCTGTATTGAGTTCGAGAAGAGGTTGAGGCGCGGCCTCAAGATGAGGGTTAAAGGTTCGATGATCCGAGATTATGGGCGCTTGGTTGATACTGCAGCCTATATGGAGATCATGATGTAGGAAAAGGAGGGACAGAGAGGCTCCAAGAGGAGCCAAGATGGTCAGGGTGATGGCAGGAGACAGAGGGGTGCTAACCCTCAGCAGTCTCAGGGTGGTGTTGTCAGGTCGACCTTTCCAGTGCCGAGTGCAGGCTCGGGGAGAGGTAATCAGGGGGAGTTCACCTGTTACAAGTGTGGTCAGTTGGGCCACAAGGCTTCAGTTTGCCCACAGAGGGGAGGGGGTTAGAGAGTTGCTTCATCTTCAGTTAGACCGCAAAGCCAGAGTCAGGGCAAGGGTCAGCCCTTGTCTTGTTATCAGTGTGGTCAGCCTGGGCACCTGAAGAGGTTTTGCCCACAGTTGAGTGCCACTTCGGGTGCGTCTGGTTCTAGGCAGACGCAGGGTTTTCAGCCAGCTCAGTCTGTGCAGGCCTCGAGGGCCAATCCGGGAGCTTCGTCGTCCCAGTCAGTGCAGCAGTTGTTTGCCCGAGGGGTGAGCAGTTGGATCAGGGGCCTACAGGGCGCGTGTATGCTGTTACCGCGCAGGACCTAGTACCGGCTCCATCAGTAGTGAGAGGTACCTTTCTGTTTTGCAACTCGGTTGCTAGTGTATTGATTGATACAGGTGCATCTCATTCTTTTGTATCTGCTGCATTTGCATCTGTTTTGGAATTAGAGTTGGCATAGTTAGCATCTCCTATATGTGTAGTATCGCCTGTTGGTGGTGAGTTGATCTTGAAACAAGGTGTTAGGGGTTGTGATATAGAGGTCGCCGACCATAGGCTTCCTTTTTCTTTTGTTGTCAATCCCATGAAGGGTTTTGATGTTATTTTGGGTATGGACTGGCAATCGTCATACCGAGCTGTTATTGATTGCTACCGCCAGAGGGTCACAGTTTGTACCTTGAGCGGGGAGTGTTTCTATTTCTTGGGGGATCGGGTTGGTAGTGTGTTGCCACCGATGTATGATCTGCGAAGGCGGAATAAGCTTAGTGGTCTACTTGCTAGCTTTATGAGTGGTGAGTGTGATGAGACCCAGATTGTGTTGCCGAGGGTGGTTTGTGAGTATTCGGATGTCTTTCCCGAAGATCTTGTTAGTTTGCCACCTCACCGAGAGATAGAGTTCTCTATTGATTTAGTGATATATGAATAACTGCATAAATCAAAGTGTAAAGTTCTTTCATTTCATAATGTTAATAGTACAAAAGAGTTTAGCATAAATAAATGCCCTATAGGCTTACACCTTTCCAAGTCTTGGC